>WBNO01015778.1:135620-268776 GCA_013400575.1 Peucedramus taeniatus
TTCTCAATTTTCAATTTTTTTTTTTTTTTTTTTAATGGAAGAAGCGAACTTCCCTCCCCCCTCCCCACCCCCCCCATCACCTCCTCCTCTCCTCCCGCCCCTCGCTTCTTGGGCGAGTCGTAAAAAACAGGAAAATACGAATTGCACAAGGTTTTTTCGCGGCGTGTGAAGGCACGTCCGTGGCGGCCTTTTCTCGGCGTGCTCGGGCTTGCACAGCAGAATGTTTTACAGACTTTTTGCGTGCACCGTCTTGCAATGGCAAAGTCTGTTTAACATACCAGGAGGGGAAAATACATTCACACCTCCCTCCACATGAAACAAGGACCGTATATACAACGTGGTTATGGAAAACATCCGTTGCCAGACCGAAAGATGGATATTATTTTGTTCCCCCCGCAGTATAAATTTGCTCTGGCACGGGCTGATGTGGGAGATTGAATTATTGTTTTGCTTCCTCTAGCCTCTTGTCCCCCATCAGCCTCCAGTTTCTGCAGTTCTTGCAGCGGGGAGATGCGCGGTTCGCAGACGGGCTACCTTTATGCCTGTTTTTTTCCACTGATAATCCTGTTTTAAACAGGCTCTAAGTTTCTACTTAGAAAGTTGCAATTAAATATTTGTTTTTTTCCCCGTTGATTTATTCAGTCACATGTAGCGTTAGACTAAAGGAACTTATTTCACAGTGCTGCTTGATTTTCATGTAACCTGCTTTCTTTTGAATTTGTAGCTTTTTAAAACAGGATTTCTCCTGGGCTAGGGGTTTGTTGGAAGGATAATGTAAGGCTTGCTGCACACAAGAGACAAGGTGGAACTGGCATGGGTGACAAGGGGGCCACAATCCAGTGGGGCAAGTGCAGGAGAGGGGTTCCAAGGGTGGGTTAGCTGTCACTACTCATATGACATTGGAAAGGCAGTGGTGATAAAAAAATCCTATTTTCCTCCCCACTACCTCTGCCACTGCAGGGCATAGCAGTAATTCACCCACTAGCCTCCCTCTGCTGTGGGCAACCTTTGGTGCTCACTAATAAGGAAAAGAAATGCTATCTGGACAAGCTTGAATTTGGAGAATCGAGAAATGAAGCTTTCCTGTTTTCTCTTAGGACAGTTCCCCATTTTGACAATACTGGTCAAGAGAAGGGCAGGAATGAGGGCAGCTGTTGGCAAGAGCTGGCAAGGAAAATTCTGCCAGATCAGGTCAGTGGACTGTGAGTGTTCATCACCTTCCTGGGGAGTTATTTAGTGCAGCTATGAGCAGAAGGACCTTGTTCTTGACACCAGAAATTTGATTCCAATTTAAGATAAGAGCCAGAGAAAGTATTCCTGAAGGTTGTCTTGAGCAATAAAAAAAGAGAAAAGGGTGTGGGGGGAAGAGTTAATTTCTTTGTCCACCTTACTTTCTCAGCTGCCTTCTTCTACAACCTTGAGAAAATCTGCTCTGCCTCGGTTTCACCCTCTGTAAAATGAGAATAGTAATACTGACAAACTCCTCCTTTTAGATCCCTGGATCAAAGGTACTATATAAGTTCAAAGTGCTGTTTCTATAGGGCATTATTGCCAAATTCACTATAAGCAATTCCATTGGGTACTTGATAACAACAGTAGAATCAGTCAAACGCCCTTGATGCATTGCATGGTCCCAGATACCTTTCAGAGCCTCTTTGTGTGCCATCCCACCCCCTGAGGTCTGCAGGGATGGGGCTTTTGGAGCCTGGATTTTGCAGAAGCAGGAGGGGTACAGTCCATGTCTCTGCTTCTGGCCCCTGAACTGTGGACCGCTTTTCTTTTTGACCTGATGAGGACAACTGGAACTAGACCTTTTAAAAACAGGTTTAAAACATACAACTTATATATATATATAAATTTTTTAAGGCCTTTAGTACCTAATAATTAACTCTTGTTGATTTTTGGATGCTTTACTTCTGCATGGATTGTTTTAATTTTAATCTCTATTTGTTTCACTGCAAAGTGGTTAGGATACTTTTTGCATCTAGATACATTGCTTATAGAAATTTGGTTCGTATCAACTTTGCAATTTTTAGCTATTAGGTAGATAAACATTTTCTAAAATTGTACCTTAAAAAAATTCCCAAACCTCTACTTCAGAAAAACAAGTATCTTAATAGCCGAATTGAAATTATGATTAACTTGTTGGTGTTCTCTCAATTATAAAAATGTTTCTAAAGTACATTTTATATTCCTAATTTTTCTAAATTACAGTGTGCCAAGTTCCACTATCAAAATAAGAAGAATAACTGTTATATGGAATATTATAGTGCGGGGCTTCATCAGTAAATTCACAAACAGTCCAGTTATTCTTCCTCTTCTACCTTTTTTTTCCTTAGCTCCCCAAGAAGCACTGACTGTGTCTGCGCAGCTTCAGAAGTTTTCTCTGAGCTCTTTTATACTTTAATGGGTTTGTTTTGGTGGCAATTTACTAGAAGAATATTCTGCAGACATATATTTTTTTAAAGGTCAAGCAGTCTCCTAACATGTCCATTGTGTATCCTTGCAGTAAGAAATCCTCAGTGCAAAGGAGAGCTTCATGGTTGAATTTTAGAAGATAATGATTTAAATCTTTTAATCTTTTTGTTAACTCTTTTTTTTTTTTTTCATCCTTAATGCTTCTTTTGGAGAGTCAACTTTTAGTACGATAAAAAGTAGGAAGCTCCTTAATTAAAAATAAGAAACAGTTAAATGTAAACTTAGATGGTCACCTTTCCTTCTGAAATCCTGGTGTTTAACTATGTTTGTAAGGAACATAGTAACAAATGAGTAGCCATGGTACTAATATGAGGACAAAGCAAAATTGCAGAAATATCTAGGCTCTGGGCCTGAATCTTTGATTTCCCATATGGATCTTAAAAATGTATGCATAATTGGCTTCTAACTGTGCATGCTCTAGGAACATATTCAAGAATCAACTACAGATATTTTTTTTCAGACACTGACTAAATATATATTCACTTGTCAGCAAAAAGATACATCATTCTGATCCCCTTAACCAGAAAGAAAAAAAATAAAAGGAGTCTTCTTCCAGCAAAGTGAGGTTGTAGTGTATTAAAAAAGTCACATAGTCTCACTTTCCTACCGGAGTGAAGGGGAAAAGAGAGAGGGATGCTTGCGGTATTTAAGCACTCTTTGAGACACAGGATTAATCAATGTAACTTCTGCCTCATACTTGAGAGTAATACCTATATTTTATTAATACACATTAAGGTCTTTACTCTGCAAAAGTAAATAGCTATGCCTTTCAGGCTCAGTTTCAGTGGAAAAAATTGTTCTTTATTGACAAAGAAAAATAGAATTATTCAAAATAAAAATAATGGTGAGATTTTACTATTCTCAAAAATTATGCAAAAAAAAAAAGTGTATGTGTATCTGGGTGATTTTGAAGGAAAGAAAGACCCTACAATTTAGTAATAAATTAGTACTGAAGATAATGATCAAAAAATCTTGTTAACTGGTTCAAATGACATAAATTGGAGTAGTCTATAAATGTTGCTGCAAGCATCCTAAATATAATTGTTATTTGCCTTCAATTTGATTTTTAAACAAAAGTTATTTCCCTTCCTGTTCATTTTGGATAAATGCAATATGCCTTAATACTTCCTTCTTTAATTCAGTACACATGAATTCCTAGAACAGTTTATTTATCAGGTATGTTTCAGAAACTAAGATT
This sequence comes from Peucedramus taeniatus, assembly GCA_013400575.1. Lineage (NCBI taxonomy): Eukaryota > Metazoa > Chordata > Aves > Passeriformes > Fringillidae > Peucedramus > Peucedramus taeniatus. The sequence continues at coordinate 139,297 of WBNO01015778.1, forward strand.
AAAGTCTCCAGCCGATTTAGTAGCTGAGGTGTTACTCATCAGAATATCTGATCACTGGCACATTAAGCAATGGAACAGACTAAACATGAAGCATTGCATCTCCCAGTACGTATATTTTAATTACTACTAGCCAAACAAATATCAAGATGGCTTTATATTCAAAATTTAATGCATGATCATGTGAGCAAAAAATCCACAATACTTATCAAAATGTTGTCATCATCGCATCTATGGCAGCACCTAAGTTTTCCTTTACAATTTCTGTTTGCCTGTCTCTTAATGGTTATGGGTCTCACACTCCTCATTTAAAACAATTGCAATGGTTGTGTTGAGGACCCCTGGCAGAAAAGATGTCCAAAATCACATGAAAAAATGATACTAGTTGCAGAGGTGTGACACTGACCTCCTTCTTCCCTAATCAAACTCTGTCCACATGAAACGCCTGGTTTCCAAGAGTTGTAACCCTTTAATTGTCAATACTCTAAATACATAGCTCTGCTCATATAGGAAGCTGTCTTTAAGAAGGTAGCAGATCTGTAATTTTGCCTTTTTCTTTCCATAGCTTTAGGCCAGATTTCCTTATTTCGAGTAATTGGCTCTAATATATAATCTTAAAACATAAGATAGTAAATCATTAAGACACGATTTTTCTGTTCAGACCACTCTTTCTTAATTACCGTGCAGTCTGAAAATATGAGACGATGAGAGTAGTAGTTTCATTTCAACAAGGCTGTGCGTGGATTGGGGCTTCAGAATTTCCTTATGCTGCAGAAAAATTCCCACTCCCTTTCTAGCAGCTGTAAACACCTCATGCTTTCTAGAGGCTTGGCTCCCCTAACGCAGCCTGGACATCTTACAAATCCACTGGTCAAATGAATTTCAGTGACCAGTGATCAAAATTTTCCTTAAAGCCTGCAGCATGGAGGTTGTGGTGGTTGTAGCATTTGTGCAGTTATGGCAAGGAAGCGCTGCGTTTCTGAGCACCTTGGTTCTCGATTTCTCACCCGCGTGAGCTATGGGTGACACCATACTCCAGGCATATTAATGGACACCGCTGGAGAAAGGGTAGGAGCGATGGAGACAACAGCTAGCAACTCCAACGCCACAATGCGATTACAGTATGTTTTCCTTTCCTTGCTCTTTCAATTCGCAGTAAATTTCATTCCAGCTCTTAGAAATCATCATTCTTTCCCCCTTTTTATTTCAAAATGGTTGCATATTTTTCATTCACGAAAAGGTTAAAGGCGTTTCCCCATCGCAGGAGGGATTATCTTACCAGAGGATTCTGGGACTGCAGATGTATACTGCGGCAAAATCCTAAATTCATCGGCAAAAAAAAAATCATTTCCAGACCCCAGCTGCTAAAAATAATAGAATTATAGTAAATCATTGATAAGATTAAAACATAAAGCCATTTTTACATTCCAAAGTGCTCTAAAACATGAGTCTTTTCTCTTAATTCATTTCTTAAATAATGCAAATTTTAAAGTAGCTTTTCTATCCCAAGCACGCAGCGCCATGAAATCGATAATTTTTGATCTTTTGGTTAGTAGGCAACATGGTGAGCTATTGCAGTGACTGCAGGCAGCGGACATGTTCTTGTCAGCTAAAAATTTTCATATTGTTTTTGAGTCCATGGAGATTTGCGGATGGGATACAGCCAGTTATAGCTTCAGCTTGCACTTTGCTGGGGGGACGTAAACCAGCACTGTTTTAGATGCGTGTATAGATATAGATATATGTTTTAAAAACAAGAAGCATTACTGGATTTTAAACAAAAAATTATGTAAAAAGAATGGCTGGTGTGATTATAATCGCATCATGCAGGGTCCACGGTTTCCATTTAGTGAAATTTCGCAGAGGGCAACTTCTTAAGAACATCCCTGCTGTGCAGAGTGAAAAGCATGAACAAACCAAAGACAGAATTCATCTGTGTTTATATTTTACAGACAATGAAAAACCTACTCTTTGTATGCCTTTTTTTCCACCTTATTATTTCACGAAAACTGCAGCATTTTCCCCGCCCCCACCCGAACACTCACCACCCCAGCACTGCGGTGTTCGGTCTTTCTTTCTTTCTTTTTTTCCATCTCTTCTTCTTTTTTGCTTTCACAAATTCTGCACGCGCCATCTTTGTCTATTGTTACTCTTTTCTAATTTCTCTTGCCCATTCTCTTTCAAATCAGCTAATAAACAGAAGGCTAAATGCCTGATCTATGCTTATGTGTTATATTCTCCCCATCTTTTTCCTTTCTGAGAAATAAAATTTTAAAAAAGACCAAACCAACACCCCACGCCCCAAAATTTCTCTATTACCATAACCTGTTGTATACAGTGGTGATAAAAAACATTATTAACATAATAGCAACAGCTGCAGCCTAAATAGAAGCTATGAGATAATAAATGTGCTACAACAAATTAATTTGCTGCAGGTGCTTGTGCTCTGAACTGCGTAACCCAAGCCATTTCAAGTCTGAATACAATTATTATTCCCCCCGCATGCTAAAACAAAGTGCAGAGCAAAATGTCCTGTTTTTGTAAATATCTTGTCCTGTCCCCCGAACATTTTTACCATCAGCAAAGAGTGGAAGAAAGGGTTTTAAAGCCTTAGTAGAAAGCTGTGGCATTTAAAAATATTTAACGAGGCTTCAAGTCATGTCCGGGCTTGAAGAGATAATGTCTGTTTAGACATTAATTTGCACCTATTGTCTCTTAACCAGAGCTCTATAGGTAAGGACGCAGCGAGGTATTACATACGTGCAATTGGCAAGGCAGGGGCTGTAAACATCTCATTAGTAACAGATGCATATTTGTGTGTGTTGGCTCTTCCATTTACTTCATTGCAGAGAAAAAAAAAACTCTTTGCAATTTGGCTTGTATAATGAGCAGTGAACTAAGCAGGGATTTTTTTCTGGTTTTTTTTTCCTTCTGGTGAATGTAGTGTTTATGGAAGCCAGTTACTAGGTACCTCTCAGGCATGTACCAGTAGCATGTTGCAGCATTCTTCAGACTACGAAGATGGAAAGTTAGATGAAGCCAAGTGGTCTTTTTTCATTTGGGCACCGTGTTGTAAAAATTAACCACGTGCTTCTTTATATTTTTTTCATTTTTTTATACTCTTCACAGACCTAATTGTCTGAAACTGGGTGAAAAGACAAAATTAAGGGCTCAGCTGTTCTGACTTTACTAGCTTTTTTCATTGCCTCAGCACACGCGCCGCTTTTTTTTCTGTTTTCTTTGCAAATGTAATTAGAGAACTTGCGTGTTTTAAAAGATTGATTATTCTCACAGAGTAACCTTGAAACGTTCTTTCTATGATCGTGAAAAAAAATTATCATGCGTATCCTAAGAGAACTCATCAAACTAATGCCTCACGACGGACACTTCTCCCCAGCGCTTCGGCGCGGCGTTGTGGTGCTCAGAGGAGCCCGACGGAGCCCCGGTGCCGGAGCGGGGCAGGCGCGGTGCTGCCCGGGAGGGTGGTGCAGATGCTGAAATGCCCTGAAACCCCGCAGCGGTGGTGAGAAGCCAAAAGAAACAGTTGGCGGCCGGGGGAGGTCAATGGGATTACTCATGAGCAAATGTGACGTTACACAACTCATCCCTAAGCTAGAATTTGCATGTCTCAAATCCTTTTTGCTCAATGAAGAAAACGTATAATCAGTTAAGCAAAGACGTATATACCACGTTAGTGAAAATGGCTCTGGTTTTAAGGCTGCTTTTGTATCAAACTCCTGTTTTGTTTTCTGCAGCTTCTTCATGTCTACTCCAGAGATCTGATTTTTAAGTGATTAGATGGGCTCAGCTTACATCTGTGTCCACAGCAATTTTCTCAGAGTAACAAGTGGGATATGAATTCCTAAAATTGAGGCATTCATCTCCATAATAGTTCATGCTAATGTGTCTCCCAGTCATCGTCCAAGTAAGTAAATAGTATAGCATTTCTGCGTATGAAGCGCAGGATGAAAATGCGCTTTTGCAAACCTCCTTGCAGGTATTTCCACAGCCCAGTCAGTGTCTCCTTTCTCCTAAGTAAAGCTGGTGCCACGAATGAGTAGTTCTTTAAGCTCCCTCCCTCCAATTCTGGGTATTTTACTTTTAAGAGTCACGGTGCTATTCATGTTCTCAAAGGATATCCATATTTTGCTGGTAGGTGATTTCAGTGGGGGAATTGGATCAATATTTCATAACTTGTGCATCCATCTAACTGCTTCATGCTGCTGGAAATAACCCAAGCACTGCCTGGCCGAGGTTATCAGGACCACATCACACAGGGTAGGAAAATACAAATCAAAACTGGAGGTCTGAAGCAGGACTAAGGGACAGGTTTTTGGGTTATTTAGGCAGCTAGTAGCGTACTCCATACCCTCCCTCGCTCCAGCTAGCAGGTGCTTTTGCAAATTTGCTGTCTGCCAAGTAAAGCGCCTTGCTTGGCATTCAGCAGAAAAACTCAGAAACTATGGTTGACTAGGTCTACCCAGCAGAAATGCAAGTGTTGGAGAACAGCGATTTCACACAGCAAAACACTACACAGTGGAAATTGTGGCTGGCTTAATTAAGAAAGCACATGCAACCTGATGAATTAAATGGAGGGGGAGAGAAGGTACAACAAGCTGTTTACTTTCCATCATAAACCACTCCTCCCTCAGCAAAGAACAAAAATGAAAAAGAGGAGAAATGCAGGTTGTTAATTGTAGGTCATCCTGTACAATGCAGGTAGTGTGACTGTCAACTTTGCTGTATATATGACTGTAACAAAGTAGAGATTATTTTTTGTTCACGAGCTAATGTGACTCAAGATTAAGCTTTACTGTGAATGTTGAGTGTGAGCCTAATCCTTGCTGATGCTGAGCACCCGATCGAGAGAGCATTTGTTGAGAGTTAAGGGATGCCAGCAGGAGTATCCTCATTTAAAAACTAACAAACAAGCCCCAGACTGAACAACTGCACTAGTGCTTTATTATATCTGGTAATATCTGTCCTCCTGCATAATTATAAATTATTTTTTTTAATTTACCTCCTCTAAGTTTCTGCAACCTGTTCTTACGCTGGTTCCATTTCTGCAAGTGTATTCTTTAGCACTAGAAATGTGAACATAAATGCATGAGTCTGAAGCCCTTTCCTGGGCTATACTCAGCCACAGATTCACCTGTTCACTGTTTGGGTTTGTACAGTAATGTTTTGTTATTGTTTTGTGTCAATATTTGCTACTGAGCTGGCTCTGCCTTTTTTCTTCCACCCACCTTTCTCCCTGTGCACTGCTGGAGAAGTGTGATTTGAATGAAGCCATTCCCAGAGATATTGTCATTTACAACAGCATCACTGGCTATAATTTGTCAGGCAACATCCATGGGGCTGGAGGGGACACAGAATGTGGAGGTACTGCTATGTGTGCCCAGGGGTCCCTGCAGCCCATCCTGAGCCAGCTCACTCACCAGTCCAGAGAGGGCTGTGCCACATCTCAGACCACGGGTGCTCTATGGCTGGAGGGTTTTGAGCTGGGACATAGCTTTACAAATTCTGAGCTCTTCTTTCGCCCTTCTGCAGGGCCGGACAAGTGAGGATCTCTTTCTTTGCATCAGATTTCTTGTAGTACAGAGGGATGGCTTGGAAAAGTGTCTTTGGGTGAAGCTTTTAGCTCTGGGCACCAAAACCTCCAGAGCAGCAGTGGGGAAAGGGCTCTGCCAGCTTTGCCAACAGATTTATCCCTGGTGCATGTGAAATCCTGTGGGACAAAGATGAAGGTTCTATGGTTTCTGGGAAGCCCTAAATCAAAAGGTTGGGTTAGTAGCTATATTCACCTCGTAAGCTTCTTCCTTTGTCTTCCCAGTCTTGCTCTGTTTGCCATTGCCTTTCTCAACCATCAGGTTCTTGCTCCCATTTAGAAGCCCCACAACATCTTGAATTATTATTTTTTTTGAAGCTGGTAAGTACCACTGCACAGTGGAGTCATTCTGCCACATAAACAACATGGTGAGGCTTCCTGATGTGGTGTGTGCTGCTAAGAGACTTGAATATGGCTGAGTATGTGCTGTGGAAAGAAGAGGGAGCTGATCAGGAGGCCTGTTGTGGGAGAGATCCACAGCATGAATGAGAAAAACCCAACAGGAGGAGGAGGGGGGGACATTGGCTGCTGGCACATCTCCTTTGAAGATCTCCATAACTCCAGGGAGGATTAGGTTGCCAGCAAACTCTCTCTTACTGAAACATCCTGCCCCTAGGAAAAGGAAAGTGGAACACAAATTGCCAAGGGCCTTTTGTAGTCAACCCCTCACCCTGTGAGTCTCTCATCCTGCCACTGCCACCATGGAAGGTCCTTTAACAGGGCAATAGTCCCTTTTGAGGCTCTGCTGTAGCTGAACTGAGGGGCAGGGGCACATTCCACATTTATGTAACTCACTAACCTGCTTGTTGCATTTAGGATCCAAAGCATTTTTTGGTGGTGCTGGAAATAGCCAGCACCTGAGGACTTTTTAACTTTCAAACCCATTTCTTTCTAACAAATTGTCACACAAAGTGACTAGCAAATTTCACCCAGTGTTGTTTTGTAAACTCTTGGGTTGCATAATTCAGTAAATGACTGTACAAATTATACTGCCAAAGACAGGAGAGGGTATGATGTTCTAAACAGGTGAAAACGGTTGAAGAAGAGTAAAAATAATGATTTTTTGGCATGAATTTTCAAAATAATGGAGGCTTGAGCAAGAAAAAAGAAGAGAAGTTTTTGGCATGGGCACAGATAAATATGAGTTTCACGTTTTTGAAAAGTACAGATGATCTGAATTTATTCATTATTTGAAATTCATATCTGGTCCTGTGCAAGAAGTGTAAAAACTGATACTGACTTTTAGGAATGTCCCTCCAGACCTTTATACACCTACATTCTGTTGCTTTCCCTTTCATCCTCTTGTCAGTCAATACTTAACCCTTTTGGATTCTGACCTTTTAGTAGTGTGAGGGCTCGGTATGGAGCTGATCAGATAGTTAAAAGGATATTCTTGCATATTTTCACAAATCAAAGCACCACATTTGATTTACTGTGACTTGTGAGTTATATTATTACAAATACACAGGAGCTTGTTCACTGAGGTATTAAGTCTCTCAAAATCTTCCCTAATTTGCTTCACAAACCCCTATTTATTTGAAAATTCATCCCAAATATATTTTTTTATTCTTTCTTGAACATTGAGTCAGGTGTTTAAAAAGCACCCTGTATCAAATCCACAAGTATAGAAGTTTCAATGTGATTTACATTCACTCAAAGTCCCCCTAAACAGAACAAACCAATTACAAGGCTCATAAGATAATATAATTATCTCATATAATTTTAAAAAGCCCTCTAACCCAAATGGTAGTAAATGTGTAAAATAACAACTAAACAAAAATATTTAACCATCTCTTCACATCTAAGACATTTCTTAGTATGTACCAGTTTCAGGCTCATAGTACTATTCTTGACTGTCACCTAGTTTCAGAAGTATAAGAAAATTGTTACGGAAAAGGTGACAATAATACATCTTGTTGGAACTGAGAAACAAAATGAAGCATCTGTACATCAGAGAGAAAATCTGAAGCAAGAGACTGATAATGAGTGTGGCAAGTATTTTTTCTTGCGTATGGGTGGAAAAGCCAGGAAAGTCTCCGTTTGAAGACAAAGCACAGAGTAATGTGATCATAAAAATCTCCTAATGGGGACTATGTGATGTTCCGTAAATGTATTCCTTTCAATACGTCTACACCTTTCAATACATCTACACACCGTCTTTCAAGGTTGCCTGAAATGGTACAGGGGATGTGATAGCATCGGCATAGCTGGATGTGCACAGAGCTGATACTCCTGTTTTGTTATTATTGCTATTATTTGTGCTGTTTTTATTTAATGCATGTATTGCGGCAGCTTTATGAGAAGTTCAGATAAAAAACATCACCCCATTTTTGCAAGGCAGTGTGCAGACATTGCCAAGGCACTGTCTGTGCTCTGAGAAGCCTGCAATTGATGGAAACGAGTGACATTCAGAGGGTGGAGAGACAAGTACCATAATTATGGGTGGGGCTGGTAGTATTACCTGTTATTAAGGGCTTGCCTGACACTTCCCATTTTAAGACCTGTTTTTGGTGGTTTGTAACTGCTTAGTAAACTTTAACCATTTGTCTTTTACTAGACTTCCGACCTTGACTGCCAGTGCAGCTCAGTCATTATTAACAGACTGATTTATTTTGTTTAGGCTTGTGGGATGACAGGGTTGGGGCTGACAGAGGAAGCAGCAGCTTTAAAAAATGCAAAAAATTTTGTCCTTGTGCCTGTCACTGTTTATCTGAAATAAGGACTCAAATATTATAATGTCACTGTTTCCTTCTATTCCCCCAGCTGTCTGCATCCATCTCTGAGCTCTTGGCTTGGATTTATCTTTCTGTTCTGCATTTATACAATACCTTACTCAGCTGAGTGCTGGTCCATGACTCGTACACCTATAAGCAACAGAAGTCCCAAAAAATACTCTGGTTTACCACAGAACAAATGCTATTGGGAGGCAGAGAAATATTCCCTGTACAGCAATCCTTCACGGTCTCTTCCTTATTGATTGTGACTTTCAAATTACTTACCTTTCCCCTCATACTTACAGTGCTGGAAATGTTTAATATTCAAATATGAGTGACTTTTCTTGTCAACAACAGCGCCTTTTAGTAATTTTTTATTTTTGAAAATAAGGAGGTTGTTTTTTAGGCTCTGTTTAAACAGAGACATTGCTGTTGGGGGATCAAGCTGAGCAAAAGCTTATTCCTTCTACCTGTATTTTTGGAATCAGCACAGAGAGGTAGGGAATGAGCCACAGAGTTCATATTTCCACTGAAAGTGAAAAACAGAGGGCCAAGATTCATTAAGATTTTTATACTAAGTCAATATGACCTTTCTCTTTGTATTTTGCTTCCTTCAATTGACTTGAAATTGGACTAAGCAGCAAGCACTGTGTTCAGGACTTGTGAATTTCTTCAGCAGAGGTCAATATTTTCAACTGTGAGGGGATCATTGTTTCAATAGTGATTTTTATATTATCTATAAGGCCTCACAGGCCATTTCATTCACCTCCTTTATAGTCAGTATTTTTCACCTTCTTTTAACTAAAGAGTTGACAAAATCTGACATGACTTGGTCTTTTAGAATAAATACAAAAACTACTGGATTTTTTTGATGTCCCAAGTTTTTAGCATTGTGTTTTTCATACCTGAAGCCCATCCTGCAAAATTTCATGTTCTGTTTCAGGTTCTTTTGCTTCACTTTTAAATTTAATTATGAGAAATTTTGTTCCCTTGTGAGCACCCCTGACATTTGCAGGAATTGCCTCTACATTTAACCAAGTCAATAATGCAAGAGATTGTAGGCTGAATGTTTGAAACTGCTCCTATTGGGATTAAAGATGTTTTCCTAAATGCAGACCGGTGTTGTCTCCTTGTAACCTGGTTATGGACCATGTAATCTATGGCACACTTTTAGAGTCTAATCATACGGAAAAGTCCCTGACCAAAAAAAACCAACTAAACAACACAAGGGCTCAACAAGCCACAAATGTGCTTTGAAATCTGAGTGTGGGCAGACCCAGGAGCAGGCAGTGCATCATGCAGAGAGCAAGTTTCTGTCGATTTTAAAAAACAAACAAACAAAACCCAAAAGAAACCACTACACCCTCTAACAAATCTGGTTTTACCCAAGAACTTCATATGGTTGTGACTTGTGATTAATTTATTCTTTCCTTGTTGGGTAGCCTCTATTAGCTTTCAGTGATGTAGCAAAATATAGCCCTTCTACCCCTGTCTTTCAAAGGCAGCCCCATCCTTGCTCACAGGTCTGCCAGCTGAAACGGCAAAATTGACTGGTTTTCATTTTTTGGACCATACTTTTTGCACATGCACATGCACAAAACTCCTTCAGGGGTCAATGGGAATGTGTTATGCAGGGACTGAAAAGAGAATACATCCTGGCTTGCTGGTATTTTTCCTAGGTTTGGGTGGAGAGGTGGTCTTTGCTGACTCCATGCCAGGTTCATGCCAGCTGCTATAAGTGCATAGAATCATAGAATCATAGAATTGTTTAGGTTGGAAAAGATGGTAAAACTTCTTTCTATGCAAAAGAGCTTATTGCTAATAATTTCTGTCAGCTTCTAACCACTGTGTGTGACTTTTTAAAAATCAGATGTTTACAAGAAATTGGTGGGGTTTTTTTACTTCAGTGTTTTAATGCAGTGCTAATGGTCATCAGCTCCATCTGACTCATCCAGCCCAGAAACCAACGTATGCCCTTTTCTAATGATAAAAGATAAAATAAAGCATATTTTCCTGAGCAGCTTGGTTTTTTTCCTCCTAGCTGGAATTAATGTGAAAACATGTCACAATAAGACCCAGATTCTGCAAAGAGCTGGGCTGAAACCATTCGGGCTCTAGTTGTGTGCTGCTGGGAGGAGGCACTCAAATGGTGAGTGAACCTGCTAGGAGTCACAAGTCAAATTCTTTGGAAACCACCAGCCTTAAAGTGATGATCTCACCAGCCAATGCAGAGAGGCACATTTGAAGAGATGTATTTTGCCAAAGTATCTCCCTTGAGTCCTTCCAGTGAGATACAGTAACTACAGGTGTGGTGGAAGGTCCTGTAAATGTCCCTGGGAGCATTAGATAATCTCAGACAAACTCTGTGCTACAGCACTTTTTGTTTTTAAGAATAAGAAGGAAAATGAGGAAAAATAAATGAGTGGCTGGTAACATATATCTGTATCACAATGAAGGCATCCAATTTGGCTGAGACCATCAGAGGGCCCCGAGGGCTAAATTGTTCATGAAAACCAAAACTTACCAGGAGCTGGTCTTTCCTCCATGGCAAGGCTGAGTGGGATGGAAGAACCTGAATTTCTTGCTCCTCCTTTGTGCAGCTAGACAGGTTTTCACCAGCAATTGCATTTCTTTCATGAGCTTGAAACCCACAGTAACATTTTAAAATAACGAGCAATAACTGTGTAAGCTTCCAAGCTTTCCAAAAGCCTATTTATAGCCTCATATACTCATATACAGACAACTAAATTCCTATATACACTGACATCCCCAGCTGATTTTATCAGATGAGCCTCTGTTGGATCCCCAGCCCCAAATTACATTTCCCATTATAGAGGGGCCCTCAGTTGCATGTTTTCACTCTTGCTTTCATCCAAAAAATATTTGCAAAATACATATCTTTGTTCAAGTGGGAAGTGCCAGGTTTAATCCTGACCTGTATGAAGGAAGAAAGCTGGCTTGATTTCTCCATTCAGGCCTGCCTAAATCCTTATCATGCCAGCAATATAGTATCACATGGGAATTTAATTCCTTTGTCACCCCACCTAGCAGAGCCTATGACTGTCTTCTGAAACATCCACTTGGAAAGAAAGTCAACAAAAACATCTCTGATGCTCCTATGGGGGTGCCTCCTCTAAATCAAATTTTCTGGAATGGAGGAAGAGAAAGAAAAAATCAGAGAAGACTTCATCAAATTGTGGACTCGGAATCCAAACCTACTGCTGTGTTTAGCATATCTGATGCTCCTCTAAAAGGAATCTAATCTTAAACTAAAAAATTGCTAGGGCCAGGGAACTCAGCAAAACATTTGGGAGGTTCTTCTAGTAGTCAAACATCAGCACTTCCAAAGTCTAGTCTGAACTTGCCCAGTTTCAACTTGCAGCTTCTGACTGGTGTCAACCTCCATCTCTTGTACCACACAGCCCAGTATGAAGTTCTGTTCTTACAGGCTGATCAAATCCAATCATTTTCCCCATGATAAAGTGTTGGCCTTCTACTACATGAGGAAAATTTTCTGCACCTACTCTGCTTTACAGGTTATTAAAACCCTTCTAGCCCACAGACACCAAGATGGGGTGAACCGGCTGCATCTAGACCATGCCTGAAGCACTCACAAGGTGATGTGGTGGGCTAAAGCTGTTTGTCTTGTTGACCAGACCCACACATCCATAGGCAGCCTCTGGGACACCACAGCATAGAGGGCTGGTGTTCCTTATTGGGAGCCCACATTCTGGCAGAACTTAAGTGCCCTTAGAGATTCCAGGAGACAACCTCCGTATCCCAAAGTTCTCTCACCCATGTGTTAAAGACTTGATCTTTTGGCCAATACAACTCCTCAGGAACTGGGTATTCTCCATGATCAGTCTGTCCTTGCTTTCCAGGACAGTCGTATTCTGTAATGACCTACTACAGTCACAGCTGCTTTGCATCTTTGTATTGGGGTGGATTAGAAAATATACTGTTTGCTTACTAATAGCTCAGCCTGCATCAGTGACCTTTCTTCTTTCTTAACCCCCTGCCTGTGTCATCTGCCAAATTTCTTAGCAAGATTTTATTTTTTTTCCAGGTCTCTGATAAAAAAGCAAACTAAATCAGCTGTTTTTGTTGGCATGGGACTGTCCCTTGCAACTTGTGGGTTCTCAAAAACTTGTGGGTTCTCAAAAAAATGGGTTTCTTCTTATATCAACCACAAACTTCCCCCAAAGGTAAACTGCCTAGGAAATTACTCCTATCAGTATCCCACTGGTATTCCAGAACACAGCTCTACTGCACAGGGAGAAGAGATTTACACATATCGAATTCACTGTTACTACTTTGACAAATAGTGTAATCCCTCAGAGCTAGTTCCTGCATAATCACTTCTGTATGTTTTTTACTGACCTTAGAAACAGAACTAGAGATAAGAATAGTTGAGAAGATGGAAGGCAGCTTACCAGACCCTTCTTTGCTCCAGGCTGAAACAGATTGCCTGAAAACTGTTAAAAGATGTGCTCCTACTTCCAGTGTTTTCTTCAGTTTTGCAGTGACAAGGACACCCTTTTAAGGGCTTGGGTTAAAAGAGGGATGTGTTTTGAAGGTATGCAAAAGGAAGAAAAGGTGTTTTTATTTTGTGTAACACTCTGAACAGGTATCTCTCTGTGTGTTTTAATCATGGTACAGACAGAACTACCTCTGTGATGCTTTCATGCATCAGTTTCTATTCAGAGGGAGTCAGGGCTGCAACCTCAAACAGATGGAATAAGTTTAATGATCAGCTGAAATGGGAGGCAACATTATCTGGTTTAAGACACTTTAATGCCTTATGTTCAAGAGATTGAGTTAAGGTTGTGATGACTCCATGTTGCCTGCTCCTTTCGATTAAGCATTTTTCAGAACTGTGTTCATGTTATGATTACACATCTGTGAGTATCTGTGACTTTTGTCCCCCAGCAGGTTCTCAAGAAACATATGTCTTAGTGTATCCAAGTGCTATCAAACCAAAGTTTGTAGAACTAATTATTCTTTATTTGCCTGAGTCCTTCTCCTCCCACTTCTTTCAAATATAAGGTTTTAATTTGTCTGGATTTCTGAATTCTCAGAAACATCAAAGTCAAGTAGATGAGATCTGTGTTTTACCTCTAAAGGTGAGGGTTGTCTGAGCGATCACATAGTGAAATTTTAGTTAATGAAACAGTGATAATGTCAAATGCATTTTGTGTCTGTCTGTGAGAGGAATATAATGGAGTGGATTGAAGGCTCTGCAAATGGTAAAGGCTGTTCATGTGTTACCAGTATGGATTCTGTGTGCTGCTATGTCTTCAGACTTACTGTTGTAAAAGTGTTTGTAACATTTTCAAGGGTTACAGCATGAAGAAATCTGAGCAATTGCATTTACCAGAGTCTGTCAACAAGTTATCTGAAAAACAAGAACTGAGTTCTCAGATCAGATTTATTTATCTATTAGCAGAGCACATTATATGCCCATATTATATACAGGGCACACACTTAGATCTTTTCTGCTAAAAGTGAGATCCAGTCACCACATATACTTTATTTTTCATGCTCCAGCAAGTGTTCACCAGCATGCAATTTTAAGACTTTGAGAGAGGAATGAGAGCTGAATAACATGTTAACTTGATTTCAGTTTTTCAAATCTCCCTATGTGCTTCTACCCAGTACTTACTGTGTCTGTTTCAATACCTTAATGCTGGCAGACATGGAGAAACAATTGGGATATCTTGTGCTCCCCATAAAAAACCCCACAACTAATTCAACCCCACTGCTAATTCACACTCTTCAGAGACCACCCAGTATCTCCAGGGCTGTCGTATACTACAGCTGTTATTTCGTGCAACATGTATGCAAGTGCATTAAGGCTGAGTAAAACTGAACTGAAATTGTTGCAGACCACATACAAGAATACATTGTATTGTTTGTTTATTAGCAAAAAGAGATCCCAGCCTGAAGAAACATTAAGATCTTTCCAGTGGTTTGCCCATGACTAATGCCTCACTGAGGTTCTACAATAATTTAATTCATTATAAGCAATGTCATTTTATCAGTAGCACGCCACATGTATTGCCTGCACATTTTCTTAAAGTCTAATTAACCTTCAATATCGTGTGGGTTAGTTAGTGTTGAAGGCTTGAGTGTTGAGGTTGTTTTAGCTTGTGTTTTCTTTTAACACCGACCTTTTCAAATTCCCTCCTAGATAATGGGATATGACTTTTAAATGGAAGATATAGCTTTCAAAATGATTCAACATAATAAGAGATAAAACAACTGAAGAACTGAAAAAGCAAATAGTGCCTCTGACTTAAAAGGAAAACAACTATCAGTGCCCCTAGTGATTGTCTAATTTGGAGACATTTGAAAAAGACAGGTCTTAAGAGGGAAAAAAACCCTTAAACTGAACATCACTGCCTCAGAGTTGTGAATTTAATCTGGCATGAATTAAGAAGGATGCTGATAAATGGTATCTGATGTAAAGCTTCACAGCATGGGGTTAACCCACCAGCAAATTTCAGCAGGAGGAATGAGCTCAGGCTGGACCAACTTTCTGTGTGGCAGCTTTGGTCCCACATTACCGATCTGAACATCATGAATTGTCTTATACCGGGAGAAGAATGGTTCTGATTGCAAAAAAAAAAAACAAAAAAAAAAAACAAAAAAAACTGGGGCGTGCCCTGCTCTGAGTTGCTGTGCTCTGGGTACATCAGCTCTTGGGTTAAAAAAACACAGAAAGACCCACAGCTCCTGTGGCATAGTCTGAGCTCTACCAATAAGCTATTGCACTTTCAAAAAGGTTTGGAGGATCCAGACTGAGGTGGCGATAGACGTTTATCATTCTCTGAAGTCATCACTGGGATCTGAAAGCAAGATCTGCTTTTAGGTTAGAGTGGGAAGATCACTTAATAAAGAGAGCAGCCTTCAGCGTGTGCCAGAAATAGGTATGATCTTTGCATTGTTTTGAGAACTCTCCAGATTTTATCTACAGTATTAAGAGCTGTTTGCTTACTACTGCCCTTCCCCCTCCCGCTCTCCCCACCCCCACCTCTTTTTTTAAGGAAAGAAATCTGGATCTTCTGGTGGTAGAAATACCTGGAAACTATTTCCTTAGCATACTCCAAAGGCTCAGATAACAGAAGACAAATATAAGAAGCACAAGTTTATTTATTTGGAGGTTTTAATCTTATTAATTTAAAGCAAATTTCCTGGTCGTTTGAAAACTCAGTTATGATCTGTGAAGGCTCAGGGTTGCCAATACTATTAGCATACCCACTGAAGAGTTTCAGCTGATAAAGTTGTGAGTGGTGTGCTCTCTGGTGTGCTCTCTCAAGGGAAAGTCAGGCTCGGGAGATGAGGTTTGACTTCATTTGCTCCATGTGACCTTAGACTGCTGCTTAAAACAGTCTGCTCTTTGTTTCTCCAGCTGTCAAATGAAGATAATGATTCTTTCCCATTCTTAGGACAGCACTTTGAAATTTATAAATGAAAATATTATTTATATTCAAGAGGTTCCCAGACAAGGAAAATGAATGATTTCCATAAATGCAATATATTTCTTCCTTGCATCATTCCAGTCTGGAATGTCATGTCTAGTTTCTGGCACTCACACACACTGAGGACTGTGTGAGAGACAAGTACTTATAATTATTTTATATAATACATATACAGTCCCTCTCTATAGCAGGCCTTTGTATGTAATTTTCTGTATATACCCATATACATGTGTGTGTATGTGTGCATGTAATGGGCACACAGAACACCACTTGAAGTGAATGTGGATCATTTCATGTTCATGGGGCTGACTGCCTTTGTAGTGTTCAGACAGCAAAGCTGGTAAATATTTTGTGTGACTTTAAAAGGCCAAAAACTTTATCAGTCTGTTGCCTAGAAAAAGATATGCATTAAAAATATTACTAGTTAAAGAGATGATGTAATGTTTGTCACGGGAGCCCGACAATGCACTTACCTAATACAATATTAAACTAAGGTCCAGTCTGCATAATTTTGGTTTCTAAATAGTGATGAAAAATCCCAGTGGGCCTCTCTGAAAGGGTGATCAGCTGCCCGAGGAGCTCCAGGGAAAAGCTTTCTTTTTCAAGATCAGACCTTTGCACTGGGCAAGTGCCTCTATGAGAGTCAAATATCCAAGATAATGAGAAATCTGTTGCCACCTGCAACACAGCAACTGCACCTCCTTCCCCAGCCAATGGACCAGAGTGGAAGCTCACCTCTGCCTTGTGCTTAAGTTAGCTCTGCTGTTGTGTGGGGGCTGGACAAGAGTAACAGAAGTGCACACTGAAAATCACTGCTAAATGCACCAGATGGGAGCCAAAGCAGCTCATATCCCCAATCAGTAATTTATAGCAAAGTCTGCACAGCGTGGAGAACCAATTGCTTGAAATCAATAGAGATTTAATGATCTATGAAGGTAAAACAAACCATTCTGCCAAAAAGCAGAAGGTGCTAACAAAGCCTTCTGAGTGCTGGAGCAGAGAGGGCTCTCTGGGGGAGGCGATGAGCATCCTGCAGTGAGTGCACTGGGGCTGCCGGGGCTCGGTGCAGGAGCCCTCTTTGACAAACACCTGCAGTCACTGCTGAGTGTCTGCAGTGTCAGAGGGTGCCAGAGGATCTGAACTTTTTTTCGTGGCTGAAATGATGATCCACCTTCTGATGGAAGTCCTGGGCCTGGATAAGGAGGAAGGGGAAGATGCTACAGGAAGAGGGTGTGGCAGGGAAACTCTCTGAAAGCAACAGTTCCAGGGAGCAGACTTAAACCCTGCACAAAACTGATCTAAACACCATTTCTAGCAGATCCAAATAGTCTCCCAAACACTACAATTAGAGACTGCAGCTTAGGAATACTGACTGATTTCTTGTTTACACTGTGTAATGTTTCACTGCTCCAGCCAGGCAGAGGTGAGACTGTAAGATATTTAGCACTAGAGTCATTATGAGGCCCTGAGGTGTATTTCAGCAATTATCTGTGCTTTGGCCAAATACTACATTAGGCAATGGGGCATATTTATTACTAAGTGTCTTGTAACACCCTATGTCTTGTTAAGATTTCTAAGTCAGTGCAGGTAGAAAGAGACAGACCCACTAAGCCATCCAGTCCATCTCCTGTCCAGAGCAGGATTGCTCTCCTGAGTGCAATCACTTGTGCTCTGCAAGCTCAGTTTTAAATGTATCGAGAGATGCATAATTTAATTTATGAGAGTAATCAATACC
The DNA here is from genome assembly GCA_013400575.1 of Peucedramus taeniatus. Taxonomy (NCBI): domain Eukaryota; kingdom Metazoa; phylum Chordata; class Aves; order Passeriformes; family Fringillidae; genus Peucedramus; species Peucedramus taeniatus. The sequence continues at coordinate 156,832 of WBNO01015778.1, forward strand.
CTAAAAGGCCTGTCAATAAATTTTCATTCTTTTTTCCATTTTTGTCATTACGAATATCATCCTGTTGCAAGTTATGCCCACTGGTGTTACTAACCCTTCTAACATACACAGTTGTCTATTGGAACTTCCCCCATTCATTGCTTAGCCAATACTTACACCTTTAGGGCCAGACTTTTACACACTTGCCCATAATATTTTGCTTTGTAAGTAGGCCTGTTAAAATGTAGAGGAAAAGGATGGAATAAAAATGAAAGTGCTCCTCCACAGGAATAAAAGGTGCCCCAATCCACCCCTAAACTATTTTAATCTTTCCATAAAGTCAGCCCAGACAATCCCTTAGACACTATTGTTGCTCTCCACTGAACCTGCCCTTTTAGATGCTAATAAGGTACCCAGGAGTGAATTTAGTATTCCTAGTGTGGTCACACCAAAGCCATATGGAGTGGAATCTTTTCTTCCCTTTTCTAGGAGGTGATGTCTTTGAATTTGTAGCCAAAAATTTCCCTTTCTCTTTTTTTTTTTGCTCAGTCACATTTAATACACTCTCTACTATCACCCTCAGGCTTCTTTCAGCATTACTTTCCTCATTTACCCTTCTAAGGAATAACTGAGTTTTGGATTATTTCCCCTAGATGTCTACACTCAAATTTCTTCAAGTTGAGAGTCCTTCTGTTATTTTCTTCCCATAGGTCATATCATATGTCATCAGTTATTAAGTACAATTCTAAATGCGGATTATAAGTTATGGATTTCATTTTCATTGATTTTCAAGGGGGAGGAAGGAATTTAAAATTACCAGCATGTCTGAATTTAAATTCCACCTCTCTCATCAGCAGCAGAAATAATGGCAATTTATTTCATTACAGCTTAATGTATAATATGTTATTTAAGATCAAATATTTTCACAAATATACAGCTGAGAAATTTAAAATCTTCTCTTTAGTAATCCAGAAAGTAAATACTTTAAACTTTTATTCATAGCCAAATGAGAATTAGAAGATGGCATATTTAGGGTGTACAATAATTAAGTCTCAAGGAAAACAAGTATGGGAGTACTCTGTAAGATGGGTGTAAGATTGACTGGGACAAAACTGTAATTTAGTAATTACAATTCATTCTCAACTCAGAATACACTATTTGGCTATGTTATATGTAAATTACTTTAAACTAAATTTGCCACTGATGTAAACTGAAAAAAATAATCCAATTGAACTGCACATCCTCTAATGGGTGAAACAATTCAGTCCTGTTCTTGAAAAGGTTAAAATAATGTACAAAGATGCTGTCAGTTACAAAAGTGCTGCAGAAAAAGAAAGTGTCTGTTACGCATGGAAAAATTCTCCACTCACTTGTACCTAGAGGGAAAATTCATTAAAGTTGTCCTTGTGAAGTTGAACACAGTTTGTTGCTTTGCCTGGATATATTGAAACACAAATACTCCACATTTCAGCTCCGTTTTAGAAGGCTGAGGAGTTCCTGGCATCAAAATTTCCTCTACTTCAGATTAATTCATCAAATTGGATTGCATTTGCTAATGTAATCAAACTGATACGTGCCCTAAGTTCTTATGCAAAGGCATTACATGAAGATGGAAGGGTGTAAATTCACTTGAAAGAGGCTACAGAATTAACTGTGTATCAGCAGGCAAATCACACCGTGACTGTTTATAATCTCTGCGTGCACATCGCTTGGTATGGAGCATTTCCCAGCATTAAGAATCAAATATGTGTTTGTGGCAGGAAAAAAGAAAAGCTAGAAAAGCTATGGAATATTTGAAATGGTTGATTGATGTCAGTTCTGCTCGAGCATTTTGTGAAATAAACATATATACTTTAGTGGATGGTGCTGTTAATTGGTTGGCATTCCTATGCAGAAATAACTAAAATAAATCCAGAATATACAAGGAAATTGCACAATTACACTTAGATCATACTAGACCTTGGTAAATTTTTGGTGCAAACTTTTTTTGCCAAAAAGTGTGGATTTGTGTGAAATGATTTTAAACTGCCAGGATTCATGGGTCTTTTTCTTCTATAGAAAACAAAACTGGTATAATATCTGAATGCTTCCAAAAGTGGCTCTTAAAAAAGTTGATTCAAGTCCAAATGTTCTTCTATAGCCATAGTGAATGGACAAAATTTGGCATAAATTTTCTCAGAACAGTTCTATGTAACTTCAGCTGTAACAGGGGATCTCCAGAGAGCGACTCTATCTCCATGACATAAAGACCCATCCCTTTCTCCTTCAGGTGTTGGTTGTAAGAGTTTTCACTATTCCAGATAAATCTACTTTCTGGGTTGATCCAGCTCATCTCACATCCCCATCCTTACAAAAGCTCAAGACAAAACATGTAAGATTTTCTCAGACTTGGTTTTCTTTGTCTTAAGAGTCCTCAGCATTTCATGGGCTTATCCCTGTATTCTCAGCCAAGTGTTCTGCTGGGGTCCACTCTACCATGACAGTGTTGTGTTTAAGAGGACCTGGTATGCCCTTGGCACAGCCAAATCCATTCAAATCCAAACTCAAATCTGTTCCAGGCCCAAGTGGGGTGGTAAGGGGAGAGTTGTTTCTTTGCCCCAGCTGCCCTGGGCAGGTGTCCTGTGCGACTGCATTGGGAACCACCGCGGTGGGGATGGAGGCACCTCACTGGCCACGGAGGGACACCCAGGTGGCTGTTGTCTACAGCACTTTTGGCACTGTCATTTAGCTTTCTTCCAGGGGAGTTACTTGAGATGTGCTGAAAAGTGTTGACCATCAACTAGCATTTTATTCTAAGATTCCCACCAAAGGTCTTCTTCCTTCCCCAGATCTTTCTGTTGAGGAGACCTTGCACAGATGTCTGGGTGAAGACATAAATCAGACCCAATGTCAAAAGTGAATTTAATTTTCTTTTTCTGTAAGCACAGCCAGAGTCTGAGATGATGATAGTGCTCCAAAAATTGTTGTTCCTGACTTAATTAGCTCACATGGCTTGAGATATGTAACACTGACCATTACAGAAAGCCTGATAACAAAGGCTAATGGTACAACACAAGCACTGTAAATTAACGCAAGCTATGCAGGAACAGAATCACTAGGATGCTGAGTCTCAGTTTTAAGGAAATTCTCCCAGAGACGGGAGGTACTAGAGTCTGTCCTTTAATTTGCCCTGCTTTGTCTGATTCTTTCTCTTTCATATGCTAACTTCCATTCCTTTCCAGGAATACAGACAATTTTGCATATTCAAAACTTTGGGAAAAGTATTCAAAAACCTTTTGATATTAATCCAGACCAGGTCTAACACAGAAGTTTCCAAGCAGTGATTAACCTAGTAACCAATACAGCTAAGTAATAGTGAAAAAGAATAATTTAAAAATATATTACAATAATAAAACTATAATAATAAAATAATACTCCAAACTTGAGCTGGGAAAATGGAAAGAACGTTTAAAATCCAAATGTGGGTTCCGTAGTAAGAATCCTCTAAGCCACTCTTTAGTAATGGCTCCAGAAAGTACAGCAGCATCCAAAACTCTGTAGAACTTTGTCTGAGTTTGTATTTTTTAAAGCAATTGGCAGAATTCTCCTTTGAAGGGTAAGCCTTGGGCTTGGAAACATGTTAGTGGTACCATGGACATCGTGGGTGGGTGAGCATGGGAGAAAGGCCTGATGAGAATTGACACATCTGGAATGGAGGGATTTGGGGTAAAACAGCAGGATTGGGTGATCCCAGTGGGTGGGACCTTGCAGAACAGGGATAGCAGCCTCTGGGTTCAGTCTCTACTGCTGGTGCAAGTTTGGCTGTGCCTTCAGCAGCTGGTGCTGTGGCTGGTAGCAGAGCTCTACTGGGGGCCCACAGGTGCTTGTTCCACTGGTATGGGCTGGGCTGGGTACACAGCTGGGAGGAGTGGGAGGTTACTCGCTGGGAGCTGTGGTAGAGCCCACAATCCCACTTGCATTTATTTATCTGAGTGGCAGCGGCTGAGTGTACAGCACTGAACTCCTCCATTTGCCTTTTACATATATTTGTTCCCCTACATAAGAAGAGGACTTTGGCATCAATTACCCCTCTGGGACAGAAGCGATAGGGGTAGGCTGTACCCACCCCTCAGCCACACCAGGCTGTGCCTCATTGTCTATTCAGTTCAAGCCACCAAGCAGGGAGGGTTCACACCAAGGTGCCAGACTGTGCAGTGGCTAAATTATAATGGCTGAGGCTCAGACACCAGCTCCCTCCTGTTGGCTTTGTTGTCAGGAGATGGTAGCCTGGCAGATGGGTGGTAACAAACAGCTGGAAGGTAATGACAACATTTACTCAATGAATGAGAATGAGAACCCTATTTTATTTAAGGTTATTCTCTCCTGGAGTCAATACAATGTCATAAGGCAGTGAATCCTGTGTTGGTTTCAGACCTGATCTGGGGAAGAGGAGCTTGCACAGTCCATACTGAAATATCATTAGGGTTTGACATTTTGCTTGCATGGGGCAACTTACATGTCAAGGGCCCTGAATCTCATCAACTGCATTCTTAATTTTTCTCATCATCCCATCTATCTTGGGGTCATGAGTTACTCAAAATGACAGCTGACAAAAAGGAGTACCAAGATTTCATTCATCAGTTAAAACAAATTAGTGAAAGGCTTTTTGATCTACCAAAATTTTTAGAGTTGTGTATAAGACCTGTTACATGAGTACAACTCTTTGGCCACTTTCCCTGTCAATACTTTGACCTTGAAAAATGCAATAGTGCAAAGGGTTTTAAGCACATGCTCGAATTTCAAGGGAGCTAAGAAAAAGCTTAAATGTTGCTGTAAATACAGTCTGGCATCATTCTACAGCCTCAGTTTTATTCACACAGTGTGATGGGAGGCAGATTGATTTTGTCCTTCTGCCACATTCATGAGAAAAGACTTAATTTTAAAAATACGGTGGTAGCAATATGAATGGAGTCCTGGGGTTACCCGGAGACAGGTACAAACAAATTGAACACATTGAAAATAATTTCTGTGACAATCGATTGCCTTTCAGAGTGAAAGACTTTGTTATTAAAAGACATAGAAGCTGCCAGTAACAGAAAATAGCTATACATGCATATATGTATATATAGCACAACCATGAGCTACATAATTTGTAGCCTGATGTTTAGGAATATTGGGATGGTCAGCCCAGAGAGTTTGGACTGACTCCTTGGCACACCAGTGGTGCATATTCCTTGATGTTGTGTCAGTCCTGTTTGGCTGTCTCTTGAGTTTAGGCCCAATGAATACTTAGGGATAGACCATAAACTTAGAGGGAGAGGATGCGGCTTTCTGCTCATGGAGAAGAAGCCAAACTATTTTATATCTATAGGCATAGCTCTCATGAAACCTTAGGGATTCCTTTGGGAGGAATGAGAGACAAAGAAAAAATTCAGATAGGCAACTTGGTTTTAGAGAGGCCTTCTTTCCTAACTACACCAGCCACTGACTCTTCCAGCACCAGTGCCACGGTAGTGCCACCAGAGAAGAAGTTTTTGTGCAAGTTTGGTGCTGCTTGCACTTTTCCAGCAAGCAAAGTGTTTTTTCTGGCTGCATGGTAAATAAAGACTGGAAGTATACCAGGCAGAGAAGTGTGTATCTCCAGAAAGATTATTTGTAAGCCTGCAACAGATCTTCATCTTGACTAGCCTCTGTAAATTTAAGTGTGCGAGTACCAAAGTACTAAAATATTCTATTTTCCCCAGTTACACAAGTCAGTTAAAATCATTCAATGTGTTTGTCTTCCTTTAACCAGCTGCAAACTTCAAGAAGAAAACAATTGATGTTCCTCTGGATGCAAAATCACATCCTGTAATTTAGTGGCTAAATACTGATATGTGTTTATTAGATTAGGAACCTATTTCTCGCTTTTTTTCTTTTTACCATAATATTTACAGGTATCCAAAACCTTCCTTGACATTTCTCCACTTTGTGCAACCAGCTGAATCAGGCAGGAGTGAAGTTGCCCTGTGCACATTTCTATTAGGTTTGCAAAAGTGCTCCAAGGAACCACTCTTTTTTTCTGGCTCATGTTTCCTTCCCTTCCTGAGCTGACCTTATGGAGATGTCTGTTTAAGTGAACCTGAGCCAAGGAAACACCAGGCACCAGACTGAAAATCTTGGTTTAATTGAGTTGTCATGCCAAGCGCACGGGAAGCCTGGTGACACTGACAGAGTGCTGTGCAGGGTTTTGGAGGGCTGGCTGCTTCACCAGCTCCAGACAGGCTGGGCCCAGATGAACTCACTGACCCTGAGGTTCGGAGCCACCCTGTATGCGAGCAACAGGATGCAGAGGTTCTGCTGTGCAAGAGGTATCCAGGCATCTCCCACATGCCCAGCAGAGCCGGTGCATCCCACAGCCCTGTGGCTGCTCAGAGGCAGCAGCTGTGTGCCTGTGAAGCAGAAATCTTCCAAGAGTAGTACCCCCTGCCTGAAACTGACTGTGTGTTTGGGACAGGGGCAGTAGTTTTCCATTAAATGGGAGCGTGTATCACTCAAACGCAGAGGCTTGGCAGATCTCCAGGGGCAGAGTCTTAAAAGTTACAAACCAAACTCTGCCAGAGCCCTGGGGGAGCTCTTTTTGAGAAAACAGTGAACAACCAGGCCCAAATCCCAGGAAGACTGTTATCCCCTCTGGAAGCAAACCAAAGAAAATGTTCACACCAGCTCTTCTGCATAAAACCAGGGTTTTGGTGTTATTCTCCTGCCTGTGTAGTTGGTTGCTTGCCTGGAAAAGTGGATGAAGAAGGAGCTCTGCATCTTTGCTTTCTCACGTAAGTTTTGTTTCCTGAGTTGTGGTGATAATGGGAATATCTTCAGAATCTCTGCTGAAACCAAGGGCCATATAGGCAAAAATTAAGCACAGCTGTGCCTAGTAAACAGTATTTAATTAGGCTCCATGAAGTGGGATCTTTTTATAAGTGATGCTGCAGTCATGTATGGGACTCATTTGGAGAACAAGATGCAGGCCATGTGTGGCTGCCCAGCACTCACTATTGACATGGTAGATTTTGTGATCTCCTGTACATTCCTGATATTTCTTTTCCTTGCCTTAGGCTTCTTCCATTTGCTCACTACATATGCAAACACAGCCTCCTAGACCAAAGTGCTGTCTCTCCTGGTTACTGGCAATTTTGCCAATGACTTCTGTGGGACTGAGATTTATTATTAGCTGCATGAAATATTTTCATGCCTGGCGTATAAAATAATTTCATACTCTGTAGACTCTCTTGCTTTGATATATTGGAAAATGAGCAACATTTACCATCTCTGACAATTAAGAGTGCCACATTTTCTAGGTATGGTCTAGAGTAAGCATGCAGGCTACAATTAAAAAAACTCCATGATGCACTGATCACCAAAGAGGCATTTGTTTATTCTGCCTACAGTGCAAGTTAGCCATTACAATATAGGTCTATCTATAATTACATTAATATAAATAAAGCTGGAGTGTCTGTGCTTTACCCAGCTGAGGGCTACACTTGAGTTTCAGCAGAGCCAGAGGGATGAATCTAATTTGTTTAACAGATCAGTCAGATTGCAACTGGCCTTGTGAAACAAAGGTGATAACCAGAGAGGCCAAAAAGAACCAGCCACCTACGGACTCGGATCAAATGGGACCTTCTACCCTGCAGAGCACTGATGACACCCGCACTTCAAAGGCAGCCCACAGAAGAAAAGTGAGCCCGTGACCTTTGGTTCTTCACAACAAACAAAGATCAAGAGGTGGCTGTTGGGCTTTCTTAACTTCATTTGATATTATACTAGAATATGCAAGCCATTAGGCCCTGCACTGGTTAGATTTGCCATTTATCTGTTTTGTCTAGAAGCCCTCCTGAAGGAATCATTCTGGATTTAGAGTTTCTCAGCTGTTCAGAAGAGCTAGGTGTGTTTGAGAAGGGCTGCCTTGGTAGGGCACACACACTCAGCAGCAGTGCAGTTCTGGACCTGTGCACAGGTGAAACAAGTTGGGCCAGTAAAGCACAGCCCTGTCTGGTCCCGGAGCACCAGGCATGGATGGAGGCTGACTCTCCGACCGGTTTCATGTCCCCGATGGACATTGCTGAGTCACTAGAGCTCTGCTGGGTGGACCTGGCCAAAGTCATTTTGCCATTCTCCTGGAAGGCATTTGAGTTACGCAGCTAATGACAAAACCAAAAAAAAAGCAACAAATATAAACATTCTCATTAAGAAATCCCTGTTCCTATGTTTGCTGCACTTGCCTACGTATGTCTCTGTGACATTATAATACTGCCAGTTCTCTGATGTCCACTGAGTATTTTGGGGAGCAGAAGTGGTAAACTGTGGTAAGCTTCTAATGAAAGTATAGGAGAAAAGAAATCTATAAACATGTCTGAACTCAAAAATTATAAACTATAAATGGAAAAATAGGCAAAAGCCTATTGCAATTTTTCTCCTCTGGCACCTTTAAGAATACGAGGGGAGAACAGCTTTACCACATGCTGGGACCATCCATGCTGTGGGCACCAATCCAGACCCCAACTGTACATCAGTTTTGTTCTGGCCTGGGTGGGGTGCTAGTTCTGCCTGTCTGCAGGAGAGGCTGAATTTCTATTTGCAGTGTCATTATCCTCACTCAGCCACTGCTCATGCTCCTGATCTTCCACTTTTCCTTCAGCGTTGTAACTACTGCAGTACCCCAGCCCTGAGCAGGGGTTGGTCCTGGAGAACTCACTCCATTAGCAGTAAAGCAGTGAGGAAAAGTACAAGGAAGAAGGATATTCACAGCCTGAGTCAGCACATCCTTCTTGCTTACTGTCCACTGCACAAACCATTGCTGAAGGATGATTCAGGGGTAGGACTGAGTGCTCAGCAAGGACAGGGGGGGTAGGGCTGCTGAGGATACAGCCCAGCAAAGAAATCCAGAGGAAGCTGCAGCCTCAGCTCTCTCAGAGAGGAGCATATAAGGGCACACAGTCACGCCAGCCAGGAGAGCTGCTTGTTTCCACATGAGCAGCCAGTTTTGGGGTCAGTTTTCTCGTAGTTTTCCCTATGGCAATAGCAGCAAATGCATCCTGAGTGCCAAGGAGCTGCAGCACTAGTTGCTGTCTCCTTCTTTATGAAAATACTAATGTGTGACCTGCATACTATGGAGGAATTGGCAATTTTAGATCATTACAGGGGAAAAAACACAGCAAAGATTAACTTGTCTCACCATAGTGCTGGTGTCTCCTGCAGCAGAGAGGGAAGAAAAGGTTTGACACCACACTGAATCCACTTTTGTCTTAGCAGGGTACTGGCTGCATCTGTTTGAAAGGCTTGTATTGTATCACTGCTCTTTGTTATCAGATTTCCCATGGTGGTCAGTGTTACATATCTTACATTGTTTGAGCTAATTAAGCCGGGGAATCAGGGAAAGCACATTTCCGGCGGGGATTTATTGCCAAAAGATATTTCAGCTGAACGGGGGAAAAAAGAAATCTCCCTTTATGTCCAGCATTCCTGAGCTGTTTCATAATATTCAGTGCTCAGCTTCATGGAAATAAGTGGACAATAACATCAATAACTTTGAACGTGAGCAGTTTTCCTCTGTTTTGTTGAATTTAAAAGCACCGTAAAGAAAACTAGGGATCTGTGTAGCCACAAAAATAAAAATACTTGGATTGCCTTGGTTGGAAACACGTTTGTTAATAATTTACAGACAAATGACTGTTTGCTCTCCAGGTGCTTTGTGCCAAAAAATAGAGTATTATTTGCACCTGCTTTTATGTTTCTTTACTAGACAAGTGCAAGTGGCAGAGTTTTACATCTTTACTGGTATCCATTTGTAGGGTGCCAGCAGAGGCAAAGGGACCTGGGTCCCTCCTGCCTGCACTCAGCACCGAAGGGGTGCTCAGAGCACCTGCCAGTAGGAGGGCCGAGCCCTGCCTACCTTTTACAGCACCTTCAGCTGCCCAGCAAGTGCTGCCCGTGGGGCAGAGCCTGGGCTGCAGCGTTGGTTGTTGGCCCAGGAGAAGGAGGAAGCTCTGCTCTTACATACGGGATGTCGTACACAGGTTCACTGTTAGGAAATCCTGTGTGTGAACAAAGCCCTACTTTTCTTCCAGATGGTATTAATAATCACTGTCAGTGGGACTGGTGATGATGACTGTTCATTTTCACCAGTAGGTCTAAAAGGCTTTGCTGAAAGAAGTGACGATGATGATCCTCTGCCTGCCAAGGTATACCATCAGCAACCAGGGATCACTATTAATGGCATACAGTGTTTTGGATTAGAAGATCCTGTTTTCAGTTTTGTGTAACTTTTGTTAAGCTTTGACTGTTTAGCATGTCTTCTGAAGCATGGTTTGTTGGCTGTTTTGTTTGTTTGATGAGTTTGGTTCTGGTTTTTATTTATTTTGTTGTTGCTGTTGGGGTTTACTTTGTTTGTTTGGATGTTTTTTTGGTTTTTCTTGTTTTGGTAGTTTCAGCTGAAACATTTCAGCTCTCCCAAACATAATGAAAGAAAAGGATTTTCACCCATGGGAATAGTAAAAGCTGGCAACTTTATCTTTAGAAAGCATTGGCAGTGTCCCTCATTTGAAGCAGGAACTGAAATTCTGCTACCATTATATTGTCAGTGAGAGAAAATTTACTTTGAATTTACTAAAATTTGATTTCTAGCATTTGCTAGTTTGCACATGCTCATCATAGAGGAGAGTATTTTAGCCAAACTCCCCTGATATCTGGCCCGCAATGGGTAGGCTAGAATGTGACGTGTCATTGCAGCCAGTTAATCCTTTAGGTCAAGTGAGAACAACCTTGAATAGAAGAGATTCCAACTACTGATGGCATGTATAGGTTTCAGTGAAGCTAAAGAGAACACTTAAATCTTTCCTAAATTTTTTAAAACAGGAGATTTCATGCCGAAACTGTTAAAACGATTGTGTTGCAATTGAAAAATCAGAGACTCAAAGTAAAACAGCAAGAATTTCACAATTAAGGTTTTCTTCATAATTCCACACCAGTCCCTTTGAGAAGATTTTATTATTATGATCCATCTTTAATTAAATGATGATGCTAATTTTTTTCCCGAAGTCCCCATGCTCATGTAGCGCAGAGGGTGTCTGTGCTGTTAAAATTAATGAAGACTGTATTGTAAAGAAAGTCCTTGGCTGCAGGGTCCTCACCCCAAGTGCTCCTGCAGCTGGAAAACAAAAACGTGCAGCCCATGAGGCAGCAGGTTACAAGAAGAGAGAGGATTACATGGTGTCTTAGGAATCTGACTGTGGGATGGCACATTTGGTCTCGCCACTGCATCTGGATGTGGTGCTGACTAAGTCACTTAAAGCAGGTTTTTCACTGGTGGATGTCAAATGCAAAGCTGTCACTTCCGGGGTGCCTACTTTTGCTCTTCCCAGGCAAGACACTGGGCAAGCAGCACTGAGAGAGAGGATCGTCACCAGCAGGCCAGAGCTCAGTGCTCAGTTTCCCTGTGTTTTTTCCTGGAAGCAAACGAGCTGGACCAAAGTGCAGAGCTCGTCGATACCAAGCTCACGTTCAGGGAAGTGGGACAGGTGTAACACGCTTTGGTGGGGAGAAACCTGCTCTGGTGTGTGCAATAAACCTTGAGAGGAAAGGAGGTGGGGAAAAGGTGGTGTGGAGCTTGCTGCAAAGCTTTGTTCTACTCTTGCACTTATACACTGATCACATGGATAGGCCCTTCTAGTGACCTGCTGAGCTCATGGAAAATAGAAGGAAAAGCCCCCTGAAAATGCCCCTGGAGGTCAGAAGGACTATAAGTGCTACATAAGCAACACAAAATTGGAAATCAAGCCTCTAAAAAAGCTGATGATCTTCTCTCACCTCTTTTCCACTGTGAGGAAAGACAAAGTGAGAGAAGGGGACAGAGGGAAAAAACACTGAATATTTTCTTTGTTCCACAGAAGCTCAGGTGCTGAACTTGTTGCAAATTTTCTTATGTGCAAAAAGGAGCATCTAATGTTTCTGAGCTGTTTCTCCCCTTGGTCTCCGGTCCCCAATCCTATTATATTGGATTCCACTGAGATTCTGGTGACGGGTGCTGGACACCTGGAGAAAGAGTAGCAAAAGCAGTAATGTTGCTCTCTCTCAGCAGCATGAGGATGAGCAAGAAAATAGGGTCCTTTTTGTCTCTCCATTGTGGCCATCTGAGTGCCCAGAGCAGAGCAATCTCCTGGGCTGAGAGCAGACAAGGAGCAACAGCAGCAGCAGAGCACTTTCCTGAGGCCATGGATTGAGATGGAGCTGCTGCAGCTTAATAGACACTGCAACAGCCATGGCAAACGTGACCTGCTCTGTTATTGAATTGTGTGGTGCTGTTTTGCTTTTCCTTTAATATTGGTAATTATGCAATTTCTAGACAACTTCCCTGTCATAACCAGGGCAGCAATGCTGACAAAACAAGCTTTAAATAAGCACTTGTCAAAGTAACAGCTATTTTTGCTTGCCCTATTTAGCACTGTGCTTAAGGTCTACAGTGGAAATCTCAGACAATTTTAAATACATGGTGCAGTTACTTTATCACTGCATCACAATATTCAAAATCCCTAAAGCCTGGAAAACAAAAGTGTTTTGACAGCACCTTTTGGTGGTTCCTGCCTTCATGGGAAGGTCAAACCTTTTGAAGAACCTGCTTGAGAGCTAGGAAGCACAGAAAAACTTAGAGTACACAAGCACTTCTTTCAGGCTCTAAGGATTATTGGGCAGAGAAGATTCAATATCCTGCTTTTTTCCCATCTCTGAGACCTCTAGAAGGTTCTCTAGAGGAAATAAAAGAACAAAACCAACACCTCAAGACTTTGCAGTCCTGCTGTTCCTCAGGTAAGAAGGAAACAGGAAGTACTCTCAAAGCCTCTCTGCCCATAATTAAGAAAACACAAGAAATCCTTCTTCCTTGCCTTCCTGAGCCCTGTCTGAGGTGATGGACTCCAGGCTCCTCAGGCACTGGGCTGCCTTGTTTGCCCAGTTCTGGAGCAGAGGGCAGAGGTAGAGCCTCAGCACACAGGAGGTGGTGTCTTACCTGAGGTGCTGGGAAGGAGCAGCTGCAAGGCCCATCCAGCCACGCAGCAGAGCAGGGACGTGCACAACCCAAAATACATGGAAGCTCACTCTTCTTCAGGTAGGGAAAGGGAGTGTAGACAGGCAGTGACACAAGTGTGACAGTCATGGAAGAGTGCTTCCTTTTGGAAATAAAGTCACCAGCTGAGCACAAAAGGATTGCATAGTATTACATGGGAGCAATTGCATATTGGTTTATTTAGGCTATTCTCTATTTTTTGCCCCTCTGTTTCCAGACTATGGACTTCCTAGCCTGTGTGTTCCTGGGAAGTTTGTAATGCATTTCCAGAGAGTTTCTGGAGCTCTGCTGGAACAGCTGTCTCACACCTTAAAAAAACTTTCTGGAAGAGAAAAAGTGTTTAGAAAGATTTTTGCTGCACTTATGAAGGGGACAACAGGAGCAAAAACGTTTGGAGGTCCTGTGTTTTGAGCAACACCCTTGCTTTCCTCTCATTCTCATCTCTACCAACGGATGCCAGATAGACAGCCAAAGCAAACATAACACATGGGAAATGGTCTGTAAACCCAAAACAAAAGAGGTTTTCTTTTATCAGCTGTTTCCTGTTGTAAAAAAAAAAAATATTGTATAACAGTGTATTTATTAGTGCACTATGCTTAGAGACAAGGTAAATTATTTAACTTTTTGAGCAGAATCTAATTTGTTAAAACATTCCTGGTATTAAAATAATATCTTCTCTGTCTATTTATCCCCATTGCATTCACTCTCTTCTCTGGTGCAGAGAGGAAAAGAAAAATAGTAGCTTAGCAGGTTGGGCAAAAAATGCTTTAAATTATCGTAATTTAATGGCACCTGCCTTATTCCAGGGCGCCTGTTCTGCTCTGCTGCTGGAAGCATGCAAAGAGGCGGGTGCGGATGCAGACTGACCCCGCGTTCCCAGAAATCCCCGGCTGCTTTGCTGCGCCTCTCTATCTCCTGACTCCTAAATGAGCTCCTGCAGCAGCGGTCACCCACTGCTCCAGAGGGTGAGCTAAGAAGCCGAAAATAGCCTCTTTTCTGATAATACAGGGCTCCGCTCATAAAGGCGGTATTCTGGCATCCCAGATAAGATGTACACAGCCTCCTTTGGTTACGTTTGCAGCCTCCCGAGCCTTTCTCCGCCTGACAGAAGGGCTCACGCCGCGCTTTTCCGTGTACGCTGGTGCCGCTGCAAGCGCCGTGCCAGGAGATGCTGCCGGTGGGCTCTGAGGGTCCGGGCAAGCCGCGGCCGGGGCTGGGGCTGCCTTGCTCAGAGCGGCACTGACAGGAAGGACCAGGGCTGTGTTAGGGAGCGCTTCAGAGCTCCGAGGGGTGGGAAGGCACGGGCGTTTCCAAGCGGCGGGGTAGGGCCACGGGAAACACCTCCCGCTGCCCCACCTGCAGGCGCAGACTTTATGGCATCTGTGAGAGACAGCGAAAGAGCTTTGAGGAAAGGGAATAGTCCCCTAAAAGTGTGGGAATGATGGGCTCGCTGGGCTGATAATCCCTGGCCTAGGGAGGCAAACGTGATCTCTGAGATGTGATAATCATGCTATCTGACAAGCATTAAGATGTATTCAGTCTGGCTGAACTGCTGGCTGCAGACACATCACGAGCAGGCATTTGGGGCACTCGTAGGGGTGTATTTCCTAAGCAGAGCAGTGCTTCCCTGTGGCACCTGTATTTGTATTTATATGAAATCATTGATATTTGTGCACGGATGCCCCATCAAACAACACAACCGGGCAGGAGTGCTTCTCCGAGCCCCAGCTAGTTCATGTCTGAGTGACAAATACAGAGCCTGATTATGCTAGTGTGTGATAAGTATATTCCAGAACAGGGAAAAGAGTGGCCAACCAGGATTAGACAATGTCTCCCTTCAATAATCAGTTCACTCCTGCACCCTGGGGTTAGGTTCTCTGCCTCCAGAAATGGTGTTAATTAGGAGTCACTTGGAAAAGTGGAATTTCCTGCTACTCTGGCAGCTCCTCCTTTGCCACTAAAGCTTTTGCACTTCCCCCGGCCTGCTGAAAGTGGGCACAAGCACAGCCTGTCCCATTCATTGTGCCATTATGGGAGAAGGAAGCCTGGAAGGTGTGCTGCAGTGATCTCTGGGGAAACCTGCCGTAGTTGTGTGAAGCACATCTCACCTGTGCTGCTTCAGCACTCAACTCTCTCAGGTCAGGAGCTGCCGTGGCACCATCATGCAGTTAAAGTGCTGCAGAATGTTCCAGACAGGAGGAAGGTGGTTTAATGTATGCTGACACCTGGGTTTTAGCTGGGGAGTTTGCATATATGATTCCAAATTCTAGGGTAAATAAGGAATAGATATGAGCTGATAACCATGTTCTAGGATAAAATATGACTAGAAACACTGGTTGCTTTAAGATTTGATAGTCACATGGTCTGGCAAGGGTGAATTTGGACATAGCCAATCTGCCTAAAATATTAGCAGCAGTTGTGTCTTGAACAGACCCTTATTTTGGGGTACTTATACATAGTAAGCTCTTTTTGTGGAACAACATCCTCTTGGTTGTGAAAACCATGCACCGAAATCTGATTTTTAGAATGTGTTATCCTCTGATCCCCATCAGAATATCCCAAGGTGAACAGTCTGCCAGAATTTACATTAGCTGTGCGAGATGCTTCCCTGCCTCAGAGAATGGTCCATCCAAGGGTTTTTGCCTGAAATTTCAGCAGAGGTGGATTGGGTCAATGGAGCACCAGTGCGATGGTATTTTGTGAGGGTAGGGGCAGGCTTAGCAGGACCATGAGCACAAATGCTGTGTTCATGAGGATTGAACTAATGATTTGTGTGCCTACAGTGTCACTAAATAAGCAGGCCTAGAGACAATGGAAACCATTTTCCTTCTTGTGATGAGTTTGTTCTTGTGTGTTTTTGGTTCAGAGAAGCTTCTATTTCTTTCTGTTTGTATCAGCCTGTGAGCACAAATAAAAGTCTAAATGCTCTGTTGGGTCTGAGCATGTTAGATGAACCTGTTAGATGTGCATCTTGGATATTGTTTCTTTTGCTTTTTATTGATTTTCATTTCTTTCTCCTAGGATTTCTTTGGAAATGGGATCTTCTCAAATCCTGTGTATGCTGTGCTTGGGAGGGAAGAGTTTTTCAAATGCTGCCTCCAATGGGAACAGGTGGGAAAGGACTCAACACTTCCCTTCCACCTCTTTGCAATGGTATTTATCTGGCCAGCGAAGTTAATGGAAATTCCCACACCTTCAAGAAAGTGACCATGATTTTTTTAACCAAAGTTGAGTCTGTGGTTTCCTATGGCTCAGAAGGACCCCACCAACCTGCAAACTTGTAATCTCAGTGCTTCCCACCAGCAGTATATGCAGGAAAGCTCTTTGTGTGTATTGTGCATCAATGACCAAGGAGAAGAGGTGTTTTCAGTACATCAGCTAAATAAAAGTTTTTCTGCTCCTTCCCTGACTTGCATCTGAAGCTTTTTTCTTCTCCCACTTCTGCCTGAAATACCCTTGTCTTATCACAAGTGAAAAAAGAGCCCCTTGTAAAGCACTTATAGACTTTGTAAATATTAAGTTTCTTCCCAGGAGGCATGTCTTCAAATGCACCTGTGTAAACCTCTGAGGGAACAGTAGGCTGAAGGTGGTACTGAGACTTGAGATATTAGACACTTATTTCTTGTACTTAGCACTTCGCAGCTCAGAGAGGAAATGCTAAGTAAAAATTCTGATTTTTTAATAAGGGGATGTCTTTAATAAGACTCCATTCTTTCTAGTCTTGAATCAAATAACATTATATCAGCTACTTGCTCTTGCCAGAAAAGTCCTCCTCTGAAACATTGTATTTCTAGCTCTGCAAACTCTTAAAAAAACAAGTGGGCCACAAGTTATCGAACCAGCCCAGGTGTTATGGTTTTAACCGGGGATCCTTTCAATTGAATGAGAATGTGCCAGGATTTGTGGTTCCCCCAGGGAGCAAGATGTCAGGATAATGATCTGCTCAGGACTGCCCAGACTGGGATGAAGAGCTCGGGAGACTTGTGAAGATGGAAAACAAGAGCTAGACTCTTTCTCCTTCCCTCTTGAGCCATTTTTTCATTTCAAAGGCAGTTTTCTATCCTTTCTCAACTGGGGGTTTAGTGTCTGGTTTGAAACAATTATTACTATTATTCACATGAAGCACTTTATTTCACATTTAAGACTGTGTAGCAATAGAGAATGAGAATTCATGTCTCCCAGGCATGGGGTAAATGAGTGCAAACAATACATCTCACCACTGCTGTTCAAAGACGTGGCCTTTTATTTATTTTCACAAGGGTAGGAGTGTCATGTTATTTTTTAGAGTGTCTTTTTCTTGTGAGGTTACTGTGCACAAAATTCAGGGCTAAGATCAGCCCTAACACTGCAGTGAACTGGTGGATCAGCTGCTACAAAACACTTTCACTTAGCCAAAGAATATGTGCTACTGGCAGCACGTAAAGAATTGGTCTCTAGACTCCATTCTGAGCAAGGTCAGCCTGACAAATGAACAGATTCTCCTTTTGTGTTAAATACTAATCAGAAAGAAGGGAAATAAATATTACAGCCCGTCTTAGACACGATACACAAAATTTAATACACTAGGCAAAACCCTGAGGTCTCAATTTCTGAGCTGTAGTGGAGAGTTAATTGGGAAAGCCTTGCAAACTTGTCATACTTTCTTTCTGCCAGGCTGGAAATGTGGCACATGTGGTCTAAGGCAGAGCAACCTGAAGGCTTGGAGCTGATGTTCCCTGGTACCGAGGTGTGCAGCTGGTGGGTCCCTCCCCTGCAGCACGGCTCTGCTGTGCCCCCCAAAACATCCAATGCACTGAGCACCTCCACAGGGAAAAGGCAGCCCCGGGGCTCTGCTTCCTGCCCCCTTCCTTATCCACACACCAGTGCTCCTGCAGACATTGTCATCCAGTCCTTCCTCCCTTCTGGGCTGTGGCCGCCGGGAGGAAGCAAGGCAGGAACTGTGGCTCTCTCCCAGAAAATATTTTCCATAGGTTTCCTTCCTTTCTGTAGTGGGATCTTTTCAGTCTAATGAACCACCACAAAACATGGCTGTTGAAAGCACAGAGGATAAAAAAAAAGGATGTTATGTTAGCTCTGGGGCCAAAAATAATATTTTGTAAAGCCATCTAGGTTCCTCCAAGTGGCAAATATATGTTTCACTGAAAAATCTTGTCTTTCCCTCCACTGTATTTACTGGCCAGCCAAAAATTTAACGGATCTTGAACATGACACTTGGCAAGAGGAAAGGTCAGCTCACTTAGTGATTTCTACAAGCCGTCTTGATTTCTTGATGATATCAGAAGATGGTTATAGGTGGAAGCTTCTTTAAGCATACAGAAGATAGGACTGGATGGGTGAGTCCTTTTCTTTCCAGCGACTGGTGATTTTTGCCAGAGAATGTATTGCTTGTGTCTCAGTCCCATGCTGTGGCTTTTTATTTTTAGTTTGGATGTTGGTTATTGGCAATCATGATTGCAGTCTCTTGGAGCACTGCTTCGGGTGACATTCATCTGGAGAGTGTTGAAACATAGGGGAAAGAATTATAAGCAGCAGCTGCAAGACATTTTTCACCCCAAAGGATACAGAAAAAAAACCAGCACAACTTTGAACCATGAGAGTTCAGCTGAGGATAGGAGCCAACCCTTTCATCAAGCTAGGACAAATCCCACAAGCAGACAGATCTGTGCAGCGTGGTGATTTCTGAGTAGAGTTAGTCTTAATCTGCTATCTCAACAGTGGATTTGGACTGGGATCAACTCCCAGCTCCTGACAACAGGCCAGGTGTGTCTCCCCTGCCAAACTGCCCTCTGCAGCTGGAGCAGCATCATGGCCTCGCAAAGCCGAGGTGGCTCTCCTGGTCTCATAGCCTGGACTCAGCACAAATGGGAGCTGCCACATGCTCCCAAGGAAGCTTCAGTTGTGCCCGAAATTTTCTTTATTCGGTTTCCATCCATGTGGGCACTGATGGCAAGGAAGAGAGCTGGCCTGAGCTGTTCAGGAGTCTCCTCATATGAGGAGTATTCCTTCCTTGCAAATTGAATGTTGATTCTCTGCTGAGTCACAGGTATCCCACCATGACTCAAAATTAGCTGGGCACACTCAATGTTGGGATTGAGAGGTGCCACAAATATCCACTTATTTGAACTTAGTACTGGCAAATTGCTTAGGTCAGAAAGGACCTTCTTGTCCAGTTCTATCTTCAGAATGAGAACATATCTGAACAGACTTTGTTGGGATGCAAGGGCTGTTGCTGACCTGCCTGTGAGCTGTGGAGGGCACAGACTGGATACTGAGTTACAGGAACAGGTTTTGTTCAGGTTCACCCTTAAAAATATGCGTTAATGTGGATACCACAGAGACTAGAAAAAGACATTGCCAAACCTTTCCTGGCTCTTGCATTATCATTAGTTCCTCTTTACCTGGCTACCATTCAAAGCATACTCACCAAAGCTTTGCTGTTGCTGCTCAGGTTAAAGCCAAATAATGGAGGACCAAGCTACCCAACTGACCCATGACATCCCCTGTTCTGCTGGGGGAGTTGAGACCTGCAGAGCAGGATCTGGGGCCACACGCTTCATGAAAAGGAAACTTGATGGAACCTGAGGTGGCTGCAGCCCTCCCAGCACACTTAGGGATTTACAAGTCAAGCTGGTGTTAAAAGATGAGTGTAGCTTAAAGGCTTTTCTTTTTTCTTTTCTTTACAGTTCAAGGATGTGTACAGCTAGCTAGTTAGTCAGCTATCCAACCAGCCATCCTAGGCTGTTATTTTTCACAAAGTCCCAGACATCTGTATTTATACAAATACATACATACACCTGTTAATGTTTTTTGTTACCTAACATTTATATGATGCAAGACACCTCCCAAAGCTAAGTTCAGCATACTAAGCATCTGTACATTCACAAGCATTCATGGTACACATTAGAACACTCATCAGGCTTTTGCTATTTCTGCTGTTGAAAGCTGCGTTCAGTCCACATTAGTCTGATCACACTGTCTTGCACTTGCCTGTGGGCGTCTGTGCTGCACACCCTTTGCTCTGAACTGCTGGAGGGTTCTTTTCCTCTCATTGCTATCAGCTGCAGGAGAACCTGGTGTGCTGGGGTGAGTGGGGGAATTGTGGGCAAAGGCACTGAAGCTTTACTGACACTCAGGCAATCTTGTCCCTGGCTCCCCTAAAGCAATCAGGTCTCAGCTTGGGCTAAAGCACAGCCGTGCAAGCAAGCACAGGTTCAAAGTGCAAATAAATACATGCTCGAGGGCTCCCTGTAGGGATGGAAGGTGAGCAAAAACAAAGGTAGAGACATGGTAAACATACCCAGCCTGTCTGGAAGGAAGAACAGGTTTGCATAGGATGGGGAGCTGGGAGAACATACGGTGCTTTCTGAACTCTGGCAAGTCGTCTGATGCTTCTCACAGACAGAAAGCACATATTTAATTGAGGTGGGAGGGAGGTTTACATAGCCAATACTTGTTAAGTGCTTTGACTTGGACATAGCCTAATTTAGTCATCTCCGAGGCTTTCACCAAGGTATTGGAGGAAAACTGTGCTTATGTCAGTGAATGAGAAACCACCACTCTGACATCAAATCTAGACTCTTCCTCTGAATCTTATGTGTTGTCTGTACGTGTACACTTGCCTCCTCACCCCGTCCCTCTAATGTGCATATCTCTGGTCTCCTAACAGCAGGCACATGGCATCAAAAGGACAGTGAACAAACTGGGACGAATGATGCTGTTGTTGTGGGTAAACCAAAACTTCCATGAGGTGAAGAGGAATATTTTCAGTTTTCCCAGATGTACAGTCATTCAAAAAAGCACAAAAGAAGAGCACTGATTTGAGATGAATGTGTTTTTTCTATAGAGACAGATGGGTCTTGTTACACAATTCCCTTTCAAATGGAGGCTCCAGTGTGAGGACATTTTGGGACCCCAGGTCCTTTGACAGGGAAAGAGAGAGTTCCTGATCAGACCAGCAGGGACTCCCTATTGCATTCAAATGTTGACTATGGAAAAGCAAAGTGAGTGAAGTTTTGTTTTGCTTGACTGAGCTTTACAGTGCCAGTTATTGTTTTGAAAAGTCAAGAGATACCTACTACATCTCCTGGGAAAATGAGCAGCAGCTTGCTTTGGAAGAGACTGCTATTACGGTGAAGTTCTCAGCTTAGCTCTCTATTTTTGTCTTTTTGTATTCAAGTCTGCATGAATTTCCCCTGCAATAACAGCTTTGTGATTAAATGACTAGAATAAATGGTTTCAGAGCATCTGGGAATAGGCAGAAATGTAATTATTCATTTATTGATAAATAGTGAGGTAGGTATTGATTTATATAAGATATTAAGTGCTTTGGAGTAGAGGAAGGAAATATTCTTAGTATTTTAAAAGAGGAAAATATTACCACCTTGTTTTCTAATTTTAAGCACCTGTGGAGAGAATATTACTTTGCTAGTGTTAGACCGTTTGAATGCTTTGAATTATTTAGGGATTTTCAGTATAGGCTGATGCAAGAATAAAAACCTGTCTATGATAAGTTAAATTTGTCTTCTTCCTTATGGTCCTTTATTGTTAGTCACCTGTGGTTCTTGCCTAACGGAAATACAGCCAAGCAGAGAGTTCAATTACTAAATCTATCTGTCTGCTTGCACATATATCTGTTTGTCTCTTTCTCTTCCACTCCACGGATGATATTACAATTGCTAGACATTACATTTTTATAATCTTTATTTCAAACTAGGCTCTCATAAGCATCGCATTTCAGGCGAAATATGTCATTATCCCTGTTACAGTGGAGCACTGGCTTTATAAAGGGAAGGATGAGAAAATTCACTTAATACGTGAGTGAGCTCCTGTGGAGCAGAAGCAATGAAGCCCAGGAAGGGACTCATCCGTGTGGGTTTCTGATGCCTAATAGCATCCGAGCTCTTTTAGTCAGTCCTGCAGAGGATAAGTGAAGAGGGTCTCTCTTCTCTACTTAGTCCTTTATTTTCACAAAACCTGTAGGGATGAGATATTTCTGAAAACTCACCTCTCTGCCAATGTGCCTGAAAACAAAAGGTTTCAAGAGTTACCAGGCAAGACTCACAGATGGGCACTCAGGCAGGCTATGTGAATTTGTGAAGGAAGGCACCCCAAGAGTGGATCCATAATCCTTGAACCCTGTGTGCAAGAGCAACGGTAGCACACCCTAGAAGAGAAGGAAGAGGAGGGCTGCCATGGCATGCACTTACCCCATCCCGTTCCCAAAGTGCAGCAGCACATTTCCTGGTGTGTGGGAAGGTGCCCCCAGCCTCCCCAAGGATATCCTGTGACCCACAGTAGAGGCAAAATCATGGATCTCCAGCCTGTCTTCTCCTCATTACACTGTCATCTATGCTCATTCAATGGCTCCAATAAACCCTTCCTCATCCTCCTCCAGGTGTTCCCCTCCAGAGTGCTACCAGTAATTCCCAAATTAATGGTAATTCCTTGTGGCAGAGGTTTCCTCCCTTTAGTTCTTATTTTAAGAGTTCCCATATTTTTCCCAGATCTTCCATGGAGCAGCAGTGGTTCACCACAGAGCTTGCTTTATCGGTAACCTTTTGCTATGTTTTATCTTATTTGTGGCTGCAAAACAAAATACTTCTCATACTTGTGTCCCCTGGTGATGAGTATGTTTCAAATACATCACTGACACACTATGGTTTGTAAAGGGACACATCTCTATCCTCATGGCATATTAGCATTGACAGAGAGGGGCAGTCACTGCCCACCAACATGAAATGTACCAGAGCTCTCCTCCTGTGCAGCATTAATGTTCAGTAAGGCCTTCTTTTCATCTCTTCTAGCTTTCTCTTCAGACTTCCAATTAGAGCTGTTCAAGCTTTTTTTTTTTTTTTAAATGGGCTATCAAATACATGCAGGTCTCAAAAATGCAAAATGTTTGCCTCTGATGGGCAATATTCACCATTTCTCAAGGGGGAAAGAAAATGCAGGGGCCAGAGCAAGATGAAGTGAGTGCCTCCCAGTTTGAACTAAGAATATATGCACAGCATAAATAACAATTTTAAGTTCTAATCTGTGCTTCTATTCCCACCAGTGCTGTCACATCAGTGCTGACATATCTGTGGACAAACTCTGCTGCTCAGATTGAAGACTGGTGTATTTTCATTTAGCCGAACCCACCCAACCATCAGGCTCATGGCCCAAGTTTTTCTGTACCAGCCCAGTTGTCGTAACCAATGTGGACCATACAAATGCAAGACAAAAAACATCTGCTTAAACCTCTTCCATGAATATCCTTTATTTTGAGACCATCAGCTGTGCCTCTCTGCCCTTGAACTGGAGTAAGAAAATCATGACCATAAGTCAAGTCCCAGCCATCCTAAGTTAACAAGCCTAAGTAAATGGGAAGCATTCAGCCTTTTGGACTGTTTTAAATAAATCTGCCTAACCCCACACCCTTGGGGACTATCTAAGTGAGAAATCTCCTTCACATCCCATGTGTGAAATGATGGGGTAGTTTTGCCTGAGCTAAATAGTGTCCAGCTGCAATGAGCTAAGAGAAGCAAAGCCTCATAGCACTTAAACCATCTTTCACAGGTATGTGGTTTAAATTGGGATAAAGTGGCTGCTGGAGATCTCTCTCTCTCTTTGTTGAGGGAGCTTAGGTGGTTTCTTCAAGCCTCTATTTCTTTGGCTAAAAATTGCATCACACAGCCAGGAAGCCATACCCAGTGTTGCACAGGAATTCAGGCCCTAAATATTGAATGATCAAATACTTGAGAGAATATGAGTCTGAGCAGCTCATGAAGAAAACATGAATCCACGGATATTCATCAAAACTGTGAAATTGGCAACTACAAACCAAGGAATTCAAGGCAATCTTATGTCAATCATAGATCAGTTTTAACTGAGTTATAGGGCTACTGCAAGGCAGAAATTTCCTTGCTCATTCAAACTCCTATGTACAACCTTAATGTTTTTGTCACAACTGATTCAGAAACAGCCATAAACACTATCAGTTTCCCTAGTGTGTTAGCACAAATTAGGATGTATTAGCCTAGATGACTCCTAAAAATTGTCAGAATAAGATTTCTCTACATTTTATCTCAAGACCTAGTGCATACACACTGGAAATTTTGGCAAAATTTGAGAAGAAATTGCAGTGAAATATTTTTTCTAGGAATAAAGAGTGAAATAATTTTGGAATTCCATTAAAAATGCTCTTGGTGCTGCTTATCCTTTCAGAAGTAGTTTTCTGTACACTTCCATGGAAGTAGTTTTATATCAAAACTCATAGTACTATATGATTTTTCTTCCAAAATAGTTCAGATAAATATAAAAATATTCTGAGTCACTGTGTAATGTTTGATATGTCTCTCTGTCTACCTGGAAACATGAATAGCTTCTGCATCTACACTGTATATGTTTCTCTAGATGTTTCTCTGCACACCTCCATCTTGACCTTCCTTCTTTTTGCAAGTCAGTGATATTGATACTTTCTACTTTTTCTTTTCCCTTGCTTTAAAGATATGTAAACAGAAGAGCAATCAGCAGCTCCCTTAAGTATAGTATAGCTCCATCTCTGATCCAAGTTCATTAATAAAAAAATTATTGGTGTTTATTTCAGATGAGTGCCTGACAAAACCTTGTATGTGCTACTTTTGAACATAATTTAAGAACACATTTCTCATGTCTTGTTTCTTAAAGTTGCACATAAAGTTCACTTCCTCCCCTTCCCAAAATGTTTTAGAATATATTTTCTTTACATAGGCTTTCCCATTTTTTCCTCTATCTTACATTCCCATGACCTACATACTCTCCAGAAAGACATTATGTCTAAGGTCAGCTAGGCAGGAAAATGAAACCCTGAGAACTGCCACAGAAGCTGCCTTTACACTCACCACTTCTTCCAGCAGCAATGGTTAAGTTTAGCAGCAATCTATTATTAAAGAGACCAGGACACTTCAGTCTGGAGAGAGATGTCTGGGGCCCAGGTGGACTACAGCAGCATGCTGCTATGAAGGCACAAATGGCTGGAGAACGTATAAACAGAAGAATTATTTACTTTTCTTGGCAGTGCAAATGGGATGCCCAGTGAATTAAGGAGTGGATTTGAAACAAATTGAAAGAAATCACCAGCAGAGCCTTACACTGGGAACTCATTGCCACAGGATATTTGGATGGCAAAGCTATAAACAGGTTTGAAAGTTTATTGCATAAATTTGAGAGGGTAAGATTGATTAAACACTACAAACAGCAATGTAACTATTTATGTCAGAGAGAAGATGAACAAAGAATGGGTATTTACTATTTCCCAGTGTTTCATTCCGTGTCCAATAGCTCAGGGTGGGCTTGTTTTTGGGTGACCAGGCAGCAAATTTCTAACAAACACACGTAATTAAACCATGAAGCTGATTGCTAGAGGATGCCATGAAGGCCAAAATCAAAATGCAATCAAAAAGTCCTTGGACAGATTGAGATCAGAAACGACTCTTGAGGGATGTTAAATACAACAATACAAAGACATCCTTCAGTTCAGCTTGTCAGAAGCTGGAAGCCTATGGCAGAGGAAGGATGAATCTGAATTTGCCCTTTTCTCGCGCATTTCCTGAAGCATCTGCTCTCACTGGCTGCCAGAGACAGTTTTCTGGGTGATTTGGTCTGACCCCTCTGGATGTTTTGCAGGTTTGTATCCAAATGATCAGTAGTGAAGTGGCACTTGGATTGTGCTCAAAACAAAAGTGATGCCGAAAGGCATGGAAGCAGCAGAGGCAGTTTACAATCCTCCCGCAGCCACGGCTTGTTTGCGGGCTCAGAGCCATGACGGCACATCCCTGAGCGAGTGTTATAGACCTAATGACCTAGTCACTAAATGCCACAAAAATCCGAGTTTACCTGGTTTTGTTTGCTTGTTTGCTCTTTAACCAAAAGTTTTGGCTGCAAGAAGTACACAGATGGGGGGGATGTTACAGCTGGGTTAAGCATTTGTGAAAAAGACAGTCCAGAGGTATCTTCCATTTAACACAGCTGTAAGAGGCATTAGGCATGTGTCACCTCTCCAACTCCCTGCAAAAGGCAGCCCGGGTGATTTTTAGGGATTTGTCTGCTCTGCACAGCAGTGCCTCGGCTGAGTGTTGTTTCAGGGGTGTGGTGAACATGCTTGTTGCTGTAGGGGAAAAAAAAGCTAAAGGTGTAGAGGGAATAACAGAGCTAAAAAAAAAAAAAAAAAGCAGCAGAAGAAAGTTTGAACAGAGTCTGATGGTTTTGGCAGAATATTGGCATCAGTTTTGGGTGGAGGTTGTGACAAAAGGAGGTTGAGCAAATGATTTTTTTTGCTGTTATTTTGGCTCCTCCTGTGCTTAAAGAAGGAGGGTTTTGTACAGCCTTCCAAATAAACACAACTGAAGCAGAGATACCTGATTGCATCACCCATCTTTCCTCCTAACTGGAATAAGCTAGAAGAGTTTGAATTTTCATTAACCACTCAGCCTAGAGGGATAATAAGTCATTTTACAGAAACCAGAGAGACAGGCAGGATGGCCTGATTCTGTTTGCAGTGTGATGCAGAGTGTTTCCACTGATCATGAAGAGGTTTGACTTCTTGTTTTTGCGGTGCCTGAGTTCCCAGTGGTGAAAGAGAGACATTTGGGATGGCACCAAGCTGCACCAAGAAATAATTCCTGGGTTGGAAAGGAGCTCTGTGAAACAGCATCCATGCATTTTTCAAGAGGACCCTCATGAGGCAAATCAGCCTCAAGTAATTTTTAAAGTGTGGCAGGCAAAGTCTTAATCATGTTATTTTAGGAGCTGTTCTGTCCCCAGATCACCCAATTTTTGTGCTCCTGAGTCTGCAGAACAGCTGTGTAGGTTCTGGCTGGTGATGGTGGATAAGAGCGGGGATGAGACTGGTTACCCAACACAGCAAAGTAAATTTGAGTGTGCCAAGAGCGTCTCACAGACATTATAGAAGGGGTGAGTAAAAGAGGTAACCCCTGAAAAGGAGCAGTTCAGGAGCTCTGCCATGTGAGTCATTTTATTCCTGCAAACAGAAAAGGGAAAAAATCCCTACCCAGCTTTGTAGCTGAAAGAGAGTAACTGACTCTCCTTACTTCTTGGCTTTTCTTTTTTTTTCCCCCTTCTAGTACATAATGTGGAAGCATGTTAGGCCCAGAGCTCAGACGTGGGAGTCTGTGAGGGAATGGCAGCTCCAAGATGGTAAGTGGAGGTGACAAGTTCCCAGTAATATTAAACATTAACACTGAATATTTTTTTGGTATTTAATTCCATGATGTTTCATGTTACTGAGCAGAATCAGAACATCCCCTCTCCCCCCCACTGTTTTGTTCCTTACTCCTCTGCTCTGTACATTCAGAAGGCAGGAATGTGAGATACCAGCTCCTTCAGGATTGAATGGCTTTATGTAAACTAACAGAGAGGGCAAATTTATGAAGTGGAGACAGGATCTAATTCTGTACTCAGGTGAGACTGACTCGAAGATGAGGAGTACCTTGTGTACGAGGTGGGCATGCTTACGTGTATATATATATGTATATATATATGTATGTATATATATATGTATGAAGCTGAACACAAGATAAATCCTGCTCATTTAGAAATTGGATGGTAGCAAGCGGCTGATGGGGAAAGCCAGAATTTTAAAGCAATCTTTTAAAATGCTTATGTATATTTTGTTGCATCTGGAAATGTCTGTTTGTACCTCAGGGAGGTTCCTGAACTTCCCACGCTGGGGACCAGCTGGCCCAGAGGGGCAAATTTATTTCTGCTGCATGACAGGAGGAGTTTTATCAGGGAAGCAGCTGCCCCGAAGCACCCACTGCTCTCCATCTCTGCAATTGGAGTGAATGCAGGGTCCAGATCTGCTCCTCACACCTGTCTGGGTGCCCCTTGCCCTCACAAGCCCCCAGTGTGGGTCCTGGCACACAGCAGTCACCAAGCCTGCCCTGGCTCTCAGGGCCTGCTTAGCGTGCAGTTCAGATTGACTGATGTGTTTTCAGAATACCTGTTACAGCAGTGGAATTGCTGCCCTGCCTGGGAGCCAGCTTAGCCCACTGAGAGAAGAGTTTTCCATCAGCAGCCCTGGTATGGGATGAGGGTGTGGTGGAAGGGCTGGGACTGTGGTATGGGAGCACATCCTGCATCCTCTCCCACGTGCCCTCTTCTGCTGCAAGCATGCCCTGCTGCATGGGGCAAGGAGGAGCCAGGAGAAGAAATGTTCCCCTCGTGTATCAGAAATGTAAACATGGGTATATTTACCAACAGTGCTGCTTTCAAAAATCCAAGCTGTGCTATTTCTCCAGGAGAGATGTCCTGGAGGACCAGCTCTGCTGCTGGCAGGGGCTGCTGTGCTTCTGCCGAGCTCAGGTGCTGTTGCCTGATAGCATCTGAAGAGCTGGTTGGTTCTCAGCTGCTGAAAAAGAGAGACAGATGTAAATACACATACCCCTGCAGGTATCCACAAACAGATCCCCAAACAGCAAGTGGAAAATCAGGATGGCTTGGGGAGAAAGGCACTGCTTGTTCACTCAAATGCTCCTGAAGACCCCTTCCTCATCCATTCCCTGACACTGCCAGAAGCTACCCTACCTTTTGTTCACTAATATTTTTCCTCCAGAATCTGCCATCTGCTGATCCCAAGCCTTTATCTGAGGTGCAAGGTGCCCATAGTGGTGGCCTGAGCTCAGCCTTTTGGGGTCAGGAGCATGAGAGCCATGAACCAGAGCAAGCTCCCGTTTGATGGATGAAGCTGACTTCTGTTGGACTTTGTAGCACAGGTAAAAAGGAATGCACCGGGGTTTACATCAACCTTCAAGTAAGGTCTTTTCTGAATGCCCACCTGAAAAGGTCAGCTCATGTCCACCTCATAGGATTCTGTGCTGCCATGTGTTTCTCAAGAATTTTGTGTGCACTGCCTTTAAGCTAGGGGCAGAATGAAAGACTTCCAGGGGTTCAGGCTCTGTAAGAGGAATGTCATCACTGTCCCTGAGACAAATGGAGAGAGGGTGGGGTGAGGGAAGGGGGAAGGAACCTGCTGCCACATTGTGCTGCAAGATGTGCATATTGATTGCAAACAAAGAATGGCAGGGCCTGAATTTCTGTTGCCTCTACCCTGGCAATGGTGAAGCTCTTAAGCTTGGTAGAGATATCCTGCCACCCCAGGTGAGTGTTACTGCAATCAGGATGCAGCCTGCAGCAAATCATATCCTCTCCAACTTACCTTCTGTGGTCTCTAATTCACCTTTCAATTTACACTGTAAATCAAGATGAACCCCATTAAGGCAATGGGCACATACGAGCACAAAAGCAGTGTAAGTGGAAGGTGAATTGGATCCAGTGGTGCTATGAGGATGTTATCTGACTATTTACTATGCTGTTAAGTAACAAGTGCTATCCATGGCAATACCAAACAACAATGGGGTGCTGGTGAGATGCACAGCAATTTACTGTTATTATTTGTACACTCTACATTTTAGAAGAACGATTTAGCCTTTTTTTTTAAGTAACCATGTTTGTGCTCTCTCTTGAATACAAAAGATCATTGTCATCCCGTTCTGCTTCTCACAGATTTTGCTTGTCTTCTAGTTCCTTTTGGGGGATAAGAGCTCTGTTCTGAGGGTGAGCAAACTTTCTGAGAACCACAAGCACAACACCATTTAGGCCTTCAGAGAGTGCTAAGAAGTGGTGATGCCAGTTGATTGCCTGTGTCACACTGAGGATAACAGATACCTTTCCTGGCATGTTTTTGTTGCGGAGCAACTTTCGGATTCTGAGGCGGCCACAGCCTGATTGAAAAGATAGCAAAGATGCAAGGACACAAGAAATGGGGATTTACAGCTCAGGTTTCCTTCTTCCTCACACTTACCTACACCTCTATATCCTGCCATGCTTGTGGCAGCACATGATGATTCACTGGTGGGCAGGGGAGAGGATGTCCCAGGCAATGAGAAGCAGAACAAGCTCATCTCCAAAATGCTTGTGGAGGTGACCCCCACAGTGTGGCACCACGATAGCCTGTGAAGGGGTTAGCCACCATCCTCATTGGCTGCAGGGTAAAAGTGCTGGCAGGGACAGAGGATCTGGCCCTAGGAATGGGGTTAGAGCACTGCAGAGCTGAAACTCAGGATTCTCCACACAGGACACAACTGTAAATAAATGGCAGTGGTTAACCCAGCGGTAGTTTGTGTGCCCATTAGTGCATGCTAGAAGTGCTCACGGTCACCAGCAAAGGGTTGAATCACTCAAATGCTTTCAAAATGAAACTCTTTCTAAAAGCATACCCTTTCTTCGCTTTTTAACCTAGCAGTTTGGAGGGAAACCTCTGAAATATCAGTACTGGCCCCCTGGAGAAGTCACCCACGTTGCTGCTGGGCATTCCCTCCCCGGACCCCTGCTGCTGCCCAGCTCTGTGCTAAGCTGGAGAGAGGAACTGGTTTTCGTTAAATATTAATCCAGTTAACCACAATGATTAGTTTCCAGTTGCGTCAGTACCCTGCACGGAAGGACTGATGCCAGCTGCCCCAGTGCCTGGAGCAGAGCTGTGCTGCTCCTTGCCTCTTGGTGCCTGCATCTTGCAAGTGAAATGTTTTCCTCTGTATGCCAAGGACTTTCACATCTCCTCGAGACTGACTCTCAGAGAAAGCATAAGGTCAAATTCATGCAGTTTTCCTGTATCTTCACTGCCTTCCTGTATGTTTGTCTATAGAAAGGCTCGTTGTGTCAGTGTTGTGTCAGTGTCTGAAAACAAGAGGGAAGAAGTGATGGCACAGGTCACTGTGTAGCCACTCATGCTCTGTCTCCTCATACTCATTGCATGAAGCTAACTGGGTCATTTGCTTTTGGTAGCAAGGTTGTTTTTCTTCCCCCTCAAGTAAAACTGGCTTTTATGTAAATAATTTTTGGACCAGCTGCACTGAACTAATTATCTGGGTCATTCAAATTTCTGCTTCTGGAAGTAATTATGGCCTTTGGGAGTATACTGTATAATACCGATTTATGATTGGAGACTGAGAGTCTTCCTTATCTGCATGAATACTATAAAGCAAAGTTAGCAAATCTTCCTTATATCCTCAGGGCCGCAGAGCGCTCCTCTTCCGTGCACAGAACTCCCATTCGGTCTAATAAGCATCCCCCTTCTCCCCTTCCTCCACACGCACGCACTGAGGGCTCTCAGGCTGGGTATAATCAGCAGGCTCTGCTCTGCCATTTGGGACAGCACTCCAGCATCCTTTCTCCTTTTTTCTGCCTGAAGCTTTATACCCCATTACCTCTTAACTGGGACATCAGAGAAAAACACGGAGGAAACTTTCCAGAGAGAGCAGGGTTAATTTGAAGGGATGAGTAATTGGGAAGACTGGACTCGCTCACATCCGCTGAGGGAGGAATGAGTTTACACAAAGACACAGGTGTCCTAGATTTTGTTTGCCCTGAGACTGAAAGTCTGTAAGCTGCCTTACCTGTGCAGCAGGGCTGCCCTGTCCTGCTGGCAGAAAGGACTGCAGCAGAATGAGGAGGGTGAGGGGAGATAGCAGCTCAGGCCACATCTCATCTTGAAGGGGCTCAGGGGCACGTTCTGCCCCAGAGGGGAGAGAGCAGCCTGGAGCAGCCTGGCAGTGCTGCATAATGAGGAGCAGAGTGCTGCTGCACAGCCACCGCTGATTTCTCTATCCCACAGCCAACTCCCACGCTGAGGAAAGCTCATTTAGCTCTGATCCTCAGGCTCTCACTAAGAACAGGGACCAAAGGGCCAAAAGCTCAGAGCTAAAATAAAGCTATCTAACACCAGGCCAGAAGAGGACATTAGCCTAAAGATATAGTCAAAACCAATTCACAGACTGGGCAGAAAGTAAGTCAATATCACCAGCTTTATATTTTAAAAATTTTTCAATATATGATTCATACAAAATATGTAGTACATATTAATAAAAAACCAGTAGTAATATAGCATATTTTATGTCACTAGACATGAAGACAAAAATTAGCAGAGACTCAGAGTACCTCAAGGATTTTGAGCTCATCTTCAGTTTATACCTGCTTCTCTCAGCAGCTTCTGTCTTGACACAGACACTCTAATTATCCTTTATTCTTAACTTTTTTTCCAACTACTTTGTCCCTGCTAACTATATCTAATGGAAACAAACAATAAGGTAGTAAAAAGTGCCAACTGCTGCTATCCCAGCGCTCATCTTTTTGTGTGTTGCAGCCTGCTGTAGCCTGTGCCCAGCTTCAGTCTCTTGGTGGAAGCATCTGCCCACTCTCCTGTGCTTCTTCTGAGCCCAGAGTCACAGGGTCTTGGGTCCATAGATAAGTGCTCTCAGATGTTTCTACAGTAAATACTATCAATTATAACAGCAAGCAATAATGGTTCCCAACTCAGAAAAATCACTGTAGTTAGCTGTCCCATTTACATGCCACAAACATTAAAACTGAAAATAAATGAAAATCTGGTGTAAGATGATCAGAAATTGATGTCATTTTTAAACAAAAATTTTCTTTTTCTAGCAGGCCATGATTAGACAGGATGAAAAATTTGGATTTCTCAGTTTGAAAGTTACAGGTTTTACTTACTGACTGAGATGCCCTAAACTGTTTGATCTTGCAAAAGTAACCACATTTTAAAAAAACATCACCTGACTACTTGGGAAACAGCTTATTTATTTTCTCATTCAAAATTATTTTTTGTTTAGAATCTTCTCCTTAATGTGCAGCTAAACAAGTTTTAAAACACTTTATAATGTTTTAAACAAAAGTGAAACCACAATGTCAATCAAGTAAGGAAAAAACCCATCTGATCCAAACTGAATATAGGTGGTTTTTTTACTCGCCAGAAAGTGTTGATTTTTTTTCCTTTTCAGCATGACTGAAACCAACTCCTCTTTTGCTTTCTCCTGATTTTTGGGATTGGCAGTAAGCCAAAACCTCATTTGCCTAGCTGTAGAAGGCATCGTTAGTCATCAGCATGGTTAGATGGGGAATAGCTGAAAAGTTAGGTGCTCCAGAGATCAGTATTAGACCTGAACTTATTTAACATTCTCACTAATGATCTGAGATCATATGCGTACTCTATATTATTTGTATTCATTGACAGCACTCAGATTCAGAGGGGTTGTGAACCCCAGTGGGGAGAATGGGAGATTGAATAAATGGACAGAAGATTAATATCCTTTCAAATTGATCCAATTAAGGATGTTCATTTCAAAAAATGCTAGTTAATAGAGCTGAAGAAAATAACCCCAAATGCAGATGTTAGCTAAAAAAAACCCACTCAGCGATGGTGCTCAAAAAATATTGGATACTGAGTGGCCACAGATTGGAAAGGAGCCTGGAGTGCAATGTAAAGGCAAAATGCATCTCACCTATCTGGGCTGAACAATTACTACAAATTATTTCAAAAAGCAGAAAGACTCAAAGGGAGAGGTCCATCAAAGGCTTTCATATTCAAAGTTCCTGACACGGGCACCAGGTCAGGAAGTGTCTGCAGACTGCCACATGCCATCAGGAAAGGCTCTTATTTTTTTATTTACCCTTTCTGTGTGCTTCTTCAATTCATCTGGTGCTGGCTATTGTTAGGAACACTCTCATAAGACCCTTCTGGTTTAGTCCAATAGGACTGCTTTTATTTCCCTGTGAACATCCCAGTTTCCTGAAAGCTGAGAGTTTCTCTTCAATAGGGGATCAGTAGAATGATGCTCAGATAGGCAGTGCAAATCAAGAGAGAAGCAGGACCAGAGATGGTGGCATCACATGAATGAAGTAATCTATGGCCAGTAGCAGAAAAAACTGTGGTAGAAAATTTTTAACACTGGGAGCGGCCAGGGCTGGAGGAAGAAACTTTGTCATTACATGTTCAGACCATTTCTGGAATCCCGTAAAAGTGGAAGTGATTTTTTACTGGAAATGCAACTTCTATAGCAAGTAACCGGCAAATGGGTTTAGTAAGTCTTCTCCATATTTAACCTCTCCAGTAGTTGTCTTCTACCTTTGATCTTGCTCAAAATCAATGAGCTCACCTAATCAATGAAGAACAGTGCATACAGATTGAAGGTAGCCCTATGTGATTCTTTGAAGCTCCCAAGTGTCAACTGAAACATCGTACAAACTTTTCCGAGAGTATTTATTGGCTCATCATTTATAATGAGACTGGTACAGAGAGTCAAAGACACAGATCATGGTGTCTGCAAACAGACGTGTTTGGAGCACTTATGTTAAATCCTGCAGTAGAGCATGAGTCAACATTTGTTATGGATACATAATTGATACCTGAGAACAAGGATCAATTTTCCAGTGAGCATGGGAGGAGCGCTTGCTCACCTTTTCATAGTTTTCATGCCTCCAGGATCACTTCAGCTTTGAACAATAATCTGATGAGGGCTTTTTCCTCACTTTTATTTTTTTATTCTTTGTTACTTCCAAATATCCTCTTCTTCTCTTCTCTGTCCTTTAAACCAAACCAAAACCTCTTCATCTCAAATTAGTTGCCTCAATTTTCCCCCTGAGATGTGACCACTGAATAGCTTTGTGTGCCTCTGAGGGTCACCCCTCCATCTCCTTTCCTGGAGCTAATGGCAATGCCACTGTGAGCACTGCCTGGCAGGAAATTCCATAAGAGATGTCCCTAAACCAGCACCAATGTCCCCACTCAGTGGCTGGGCAAATACCCCCTGGGTGCCAGGCTGCATGTTGTGTGGTGGCAGCAGGCACTGAAGTGCTCTGCAGGGCACAGGCACTGCTCCCTCCCAGTGGGACCAGGGTTTGCTGGGACAGCCTATGCATACCTGGGGCAGGTAAAGAGAAACAAAGAAGAAAATTATCCACTGAAGAGATGAGAACATGTTCTTATCCTGAATCATCACACTGTTTTGCATTTGCCCATTTTGTGTGGAGATGTGACTTTCTTTTATGGCTGGGTTTAACCAGTGCCAGCCCTACTGGGATGCCCTTATGATGCCAAGCCCCATTACAGGTTAGTAGGATTCAAGCCAATGTTACTACAAATATGATACAATGTGCCTCATGCGTAGGGCACAAGGAAGGGCCAGGGAGGGCACATCACCTAAAGCAGTTTGATGTAGACAGAGAGGGTTCTTACAGGCTACAACATGCACCACTGGTGAGACTGGGCAGCAAGCACCTGATTTATACACCACTGGCTTTTCCCACCAGCCTGTCCTCCTGCATTTGGCCCTTTCCATAAATCTAAGAGTGAGCCATGCCCCAGAAAATGTAAGCAGCCCTATCTGAGCAAAAAAATTGTACTACAGCCAAATTCAGCAGAAGGAAGAGTGTGTGAGGGTCTGGACTGGCATGCAGTGATGAGACTGTTTGGACAGCAATGTCTGCAACCCTGCTCCTTGTGCCTGCCCTTCTGTCAGTATCGCTGCCCTGACACAGTTAACACCAGTCCCACTGCTGCTCTCACTCTCTCAGCTCCACAAACTCATCCTCCTCAGGAATTTGTTCTCACATGCCAGGGCTGAACCTGGGTGGCTGCGATGCAGGCACAGGGGCTGATGTGCAGATGCTGTTGTGAGGCTGGTACCTCCTTGCAGAGGGCTGGGGACAGCCGAGGGCTGAGACATCCCACACCCCTGCATCAGGATCTGCTAAAGCCTGTGCACCAGAGTCCCAAAGTGCATTTCTTCAGGGAAATCCTTTTGTCTTTTTCCACTGCAGACTCTGCACTGCATGGCATGTGCAGAAGTTCCGCTCCCAATAGTGGGAAGTGTGACAAAGATCTGCAAGGATAGAAAGGAGAGTTTTGCTTCCCCATGTACTGTGTCCACCACTCCGTCTTCTGTTCTGCAATAAACACTGGGGACAGTTTCCAAATTGCAGGAGATCTCGAGACTGCTTGGAGCTAGCAGTAGGTCTTTATCGTAACTAATTTTTCATAAATCTTAAGCCTAAAATAAATGCTGTGACAGTCCTGAATGTCAGGAATCAGGAGCTGTAGCAGTTTTGTTCACAGATACTGTGTATGTGTGTTTCAGAATGCAGTTGGCAAACCCCCTCTATTATTTGTTCTGGCTGCACTTTGTTTATACTTTTCTTCCTGTTTTTGTAAACAGAAATTATTGTCTCTGTGGCTAGATAAAATATTTCTCTTGCAAAAGAAAGCACTGGTTGAAGAGAAGTACTTTAATAATTTTATTTTATTTCTTTTTTTCAGCAAAGAAGAATAAGAGAGATTTCTAGGACCTTTCATATTAATATTTGATGAACTACCTAAGAAAAGGTTTCAACAACAACTGGCTGAAAATGGGAGATAATGTGCTGTGGTGTACTAAGTGCACTCTGGGAGTGAGGTAGTTCATACTGTCTCTTCCACCCAACCATTACAAACCAGGTAGGGCCAGCTCCTAATAGCCTGAGTCTCTGCAGCCAGTATGAGGCATTACTGAAGCCACCCACGAAACAAAACAATTGTCTCAGCCATTGGCTATCCAGAATTGGAGTAAATTTGGTGACAAGGCTAAATCCTTATGGAGTGAATTGCAATTAGTCATGGGAGTGAGCACACCAAGGCTGGTGAGACTCCCACCATGAATGAGGGCTGACCACAGGAGCAGATGCTGCAGATCCAGGGGGAATGTACCCTCCTGGGAGCCTCACTGATGCACAAGTACCCCTTTTCTTCAGAATGCTTGGCAGAGCTATTGCAGCAAACTGAAAGCCAGGGCAAGGAGGTGGTGTGAGTTACGAAAAGTAATTCCCTGGATCCATTGTTAAATCAGAAATATAACAGGGTTAAAAGATAATGAGGCTATACTGAGTGAAAATGCAGAGGGCTATGTAGATCAATTTGTATTTATTTCTATTGTAAGACCCCGTTGCATCCTGTGAGGGCAGAGGGGCAGATGGAAGTTCTCCAACTCCTAAAGCTGCCAAAGAAGCAGCTGAGGGAAGTCTCCTACCAGGTTTATTTTCTTTTTTCCTGAAATATCCCACACTTCTACTATGACCTTAGCTTATGCACCTAAGGGCTTACCCAGGTTACAATCTTTATGCCCAAACTTCTCCTAAGGACACAGCTTATCCTCATCATTGCTGTCCATTGCACTGACACTGACAGTGGGCAATATGACTGCTATTGTCACCTATCACAATATCGTGACATATCCATCATGATATACCAACCACTTTCTCAGGGAAGCTGAGACACCCAGAATTCCATGTTCTCACTGAGATCCACACACAGCAGCTGGCATCAGAAAAGCAGCTAAATGCCACCGATATTGACAACATTTTGTTACTGCTGTTGTTAATTAGAAGCCTGAAGCATCTAAAGGCAATCTGAGAGCAAACAGTGTAGGTTTGCACCAAATCACAAGTGTAACTCATCAGTGTAATAAGCCAAGACACATGCATTTGTAGAGCAGAGTTTTGCTGCACATAATCCTCCTCTGGTTTCCTGATGTCAGAGGGGAAGGGCACGGACATTCCCATCTGTAGCTTGTGCCCAGATGGTGAGGCAGGGCATGGCAGCTCATCCACAGCAGCCATTAAAGGAGGCTCTTCCACCTGCTGTGCCAGAGGATCCTCTCTGGCCATAAGATCAGCCAAGCTCAATCAGCGTCCTCAGGGGATGTGAACTCTTGCCACTTCAACAAAGCCAAAGGATGAGGCGGTTTTGCATGAGATGAGAATCCACCTCCTTCCACCTTCCAATTTATTACAATGATTTTGGATAAAAACAAAGGGAAATTCCCATAGTCAGGTGAAATGTTTTCTTCTCTATCTCTTCCACTGCCAGTGGGCACTAGCAGCTCTCTGGTAGGACAAAAAAAAGCAGTGATTTAAACAAAAAATATGTGTAATAATGATCTGCTTTTTCAGTGTGCAGACTGTTCTCCAGTGCTGACAGAAGAGCTGTAGATTGTATATTGACAGGACCAAGGACCACCTGTGCTGATTTTTGCCGGTAATTTCCTGGTGCTCCCCACAGAGGAGGAGCTCTGCAGAGGTGGCTCAGCTTCCAGGGGGACTGTACACCAGATGTCTTCTCCCACCCTTTTCACCAGGTGCCCCTGCTGCACAGAAATGTTGGGTGAAGAGCACCCACAGACCCTAAAGAGATTGATGCATCTCTATAGAACAAGAGAGAGGAAAACTTTGACATCTCTCCCCTCCAGAGAGGCCAGAGGTAGAGGGCAGCAGTCACTGTAGATATCAGGTGAATTATGATTTCAAAGGAAGTTCATGGGAAGGTCACAGAGCAAAATAAGAGGTTATTTCCACCACAGAGAGAGATGAAGAGGAGCCAGCATTTCTTTCCTCAGCTTTCTCCTTCTTCACAAATGCAGGAACTTTTTTTTTTCCTGGTTATTGTTACAGTAAATCCCTGAGACCAAAACTTTGGAAAAAACCCACTCTGCCTCTTGGGAAATTTCCATGGCAATCATTCCTTCAGTCTCCTTGTATTGTTGGCTGTGGTTTGAGGTGACATTGACCCTGGTGGCAGTGGGGTGGCCCTCCCCTTCTCCATGTCAGTTCTGATTGCAAAACCACATCAAGCAAACCAGAACACCAGCAGCTTCCATGAAAATATTCCCACTGACTTCAAAGGACTTTGGATCCAGCCTCACACAGTGGTCAAACACTAGACATATCGGAGCAACCAAAGCAACTCCTGCACACAGCTGCAGCTGCAGGCACACATAAAAGACAGTAGAGACACATGGCTAATGCATTTCAACTCAGACTGCACTCCAAAATACTTGCCCTCGTGAGTGCAGATGTTGTACCTCCAGATGCACGTATGCATAGAAATATACACACATATATGTATGTCTCGGTGCATTTAAAACAGTCTATTATGTAAATAATGAGATTTATATTATCAAAATGTGGGTCTAAGACAGCTATTGTACCTTGGGAAGGATCTTCTTAATAACGTTTTCATTGTGGCATTTCTCAGAGAAGCTGGTGGAATGACAACGTGGTGCAGAGACAACGAGGAACATCACAGCGAGCTGGTGACTCAAGGCAGCCCTTGTCCCTGTGCCAGCAGCACAGAGGGCCATGGAGCCACACCACTACGTGCCAGTTGCTGGTGGAGACTCTGCTGTCCAGCAAAGGGGCTGCTTTGGGGCTCTTACCTCTGGATTTGGCTATAACTCAGCTTAGAGGATATATACCATGCAGGAAAGCTCCTTACTCTGTGACAGCAAAGGGCGTTGCATCCTAAAAATGCTGCAAGCCCCTCTGCAAAAATCCAAAAGTACACCTTCATCAGCTACACACACATCTGTGCTTTTGAAAGGTTTAAGAGGGAAGAATTATAGTGAACTGAACTGGGAGACATGTTCATTCTGAGTCTATTATGGCAGTAACTCCATAGCAGGTTTTATACTGAGAAATCTGGCTTAGCATTCTGAAGTGTCAAAATGAAATAGATTTTTTAAAAAATCTACCAATCCATTTATTTTCAGGATAGAAACTTCTCTTTGAGTTTTCAGGGAACTATCAGAGGGCACTTTGGTCACTGGGAAGCAGAAAAAGAAACAAATGTTTAATACCAGACACTTTTTCTCACTCTGATGCAAAACCATGGTGTACTCAAAGCACTTGGCTGGGATATAGCTGTGCTCCAGGAAACTTTACACAGAGCTCTGTTCTGCTTGGGGGAAGATATGAGGCTGGGGTTTAGGTCTGCATCCATAAGGAATGAGATATGATCATTGCATTGTTGTATATTCTGGAATTTATGAAGAGAGGGAAAAAGAAGATCGTAAACATGATGTGCAAAGAATAGGGCATGTTAAATGTTTTAATGAATGGTTTTTCTCATTGTGGTGTGCAGTGTGCAAGCACTACCAGGTAGTACCAATATTGTTGCAAAGCAGTTTCTCTTTCCCTGCTTTTTTGTCAAAGGTAAGTTTCATCCATTGCTTTCACATCATTTGAAGTTGAAATCTTCCATCCTGTGTCTACCAAGTTTGGCTGCTTTTGTTTGTTTTTAAGTATTGGAAAAATTACTTCAGCTTTCACATTTGACATAGGATGACTGAACAGAGCATTGTTCTTACTGGCTGGCAACAGCTCCTCATAAGAGTGACTTGTGTCTCAGGAAATAAGGAGTGCTGACAGATATCTCCACTAATATGTTTAAACTGCAGTACAGAAATTGGTTGTCTTCAAATAGATCAGTGGATAGGTGGTCTCAAAGAATTAGCCTGGGGAAGAGAGACTTTTAGTACAGTTTTTGAATCACATTATTTTCGTAGTCTGTTTTCCTAGGAGGGGTGGCAAATACCAACCTAGCCATGAAGTTCAGAGCAGAAGTCGGGAGACAACTCTTCCCAGCTGCTACAACTTGCTGTGTGAACCTGGCAAAGTCAATTAACCTCCCTACTAATTTTTTGTCTGTAAAAATGAAGATGCTTTTTAAAACGAGTGACTGAGCCAAAGTCCAGGCACATTCATGGAAAGACAACTATTGGCTTAAAGATCAGGCTCGTAAGTCTCACGGGTGCGGTGAGACATGACTCAACAGCATTTGTAAATATCTCTGAGGTTCTCAAATAGAGGATGATCTGAGCAGGTAAAGAATTTCAGTGACAACTTCTAATGAATGCATACCTATTAATTCTACCCCCTCCTCTCTTTTTCATGTCAAAGTAGCAATAAGAATGAGATTTAAAGTATTTATTGAGTGGTTGAGAAAGCCAACCTTTGACTCCGTGCCTTAGAGCAGTGCCTGAGGCAGGCAGTAATAGTGCAGAAAGGCACTGATAGCATGTCTTCTTATTGCTTAAGAAAAGTGCTTTTCCAATTTGCTTTGTTCACTGCGATGCTGTACCAGACTCAAGATTCACAGCTATAAATACAGTGAGCTATATATAAATACACATACATACACAGAGACTGTGACTCAGACACATTAGCAGCACACTACAGCCCAAGACAGTACAACTGAAAAAATAAGGAAAACATTATATTTGATAATTTTTAATAAATAGAGCCTGATCCCAAAATCACTTTTGCAGGGCTTGTTCATGTGAGTATTCAAATCTACTGAGAATAGAGTGGCTCATAAGCACAGAAATTTGCACCAGAGCTGTAAATTGAATTGTATATTCACCAGGGTTTGGAGTTGCATATCATATTGATTTTTCAAGATAAGAATACAGACTGAGATTGTAGAAATTGTATTCAGATTTTCAGACCTGAAAAGTTTCATTATTTATTGACTGACGGGAGTTTCCTAGTGTGCAGTGATTGCATTTGTGCTGCAGACTCACTCAACCTGTCTACAGTCCTTCAGCTGAGATTGACAAATTTAGTGGGGTTTTCTGCACCTTGAAGAATTCCAGAAAATTTGGAAATACTCACGGAATTGACCAAAGAAACATGGATCTCTGTCTCATCCATCATGCCGTGGGGTGGGCTAGTGGATGCACTTCAAGTTCTTTTGAATCTGCACATGGGGTTGTAAGTAATTCTTCCTTTTCCTGACTTGCTTTAGGTTATTTTCTGTAGTTAGGGATTCAGTGTACACATTTGTGATTATACATCTATATACACCATCATCTCCTATAATTAAAACCCACAGTATACAATTAAATGTTTTCTACCCCTGTGTCTACAATAAATGTGAGAATAGCAACAGGAGATGGACATTAAGAGCTATAATTACATTCAAGATAAACCAATTTAATAATATAAATGCATTTCTGAAGCCATGCTCCAAATATTTACTGAAATATTTGGATATATATAAAGTGTCCCACAAAACAGAGTGAACCACATACACCATTTGACAAACTTTCTGAAATGCAAGCAAATTTTTACAACTTTTCGTTAAAGTATTCCAAACATTACTGTGATCTTAATTTCAGAATAGGCAAATGGAGTTGCTGGTCTTGCCCCTCAAAAGGCTAATTAGGAGAAGCAGAGCTTGCTACATAACAAACAACACGGGTAAAGTCAATCAATAACCTGTATCTGCTGCTCACTTTGAGAGCCCTCAGATATGTATTGTCCACTGAAGTTACAAATAGATGTTTCTGAGGAAAAAAATCTGGCTTTCAAGTGCAGCAAAGAGGCACAAATTCTGTTCTTAGTGAATAAGGAATGGCTCCATTGACTACACATAACATCAAAACATAAAGGTTAATATATTTTTTCCCTAGTTTTCCTTAGTGCAGTGTATTGAACAATTTGGCTTCACTTCTCTGTATTCCAAGTTAAGTCTGAATCTTTCAGCAACCACAACAAAAGCATATCTTTATTGCTTGTACATATCTATTTGCAGTACAACTCTGAAAGAGCAAGAGAACTAGATGGCAAATACTAGCTCTCCTTTCTGAGGTGAGGTAGACACGAAACATGCAGTGAAGAGCCACTCAGCAAAGAATGATTTTGCCAAAGAGCAAGGAAAATAAGAAAATCCATAAAATTTGGTGACCACTGTCTTGGAGACATCAAAATGGAATATATGGGTTTTTTTCAGTATGTTTGGTGACCACATGAAGGCTTCTGACTGGCCTTTCAAGCAACATGGCCATGGAACCACAGTGTGCCTATGTTGAATATATAGGGTACAGTGCAGGGTGATCATCACAGTATTGCTGTGCTCTCTCTGGCTGATCATGTTATTACACTGGCTCACAAGTCATAGGTTCAGAGTCTGTAAAGGCCAAATTGTAGCATTCAGGCTGTGCTGACTGCCTGGAATGACTTGCCTTTTCTGAAGACCTCAGAGAGCTTCAGGGTGAGTACAGCTAAGCCTTCATTTCCCAACCCTTTACTCCCCATGAGAAGAACAACCTAAGAATTTGGCACGCTAGACCACTGCCTATTTCTAATTTATGAGCCATAGGCTAAGGATGCTCTAATGGGCAAAAGTCATCATTCAACAGTGTCTTATCAATGAGAATAAAAATCAGACCTTCATTGGTTTTGAACTGAGACTCTAGAACCAGCTACAGCACTGAGGAATTGAATAATATATCAATAGTATAAGTCTGGGTGATACTGAAATAAGTGATACTCTCTGGTTTGATAGATATATTAGAGGAGGTGAATCTTTTCCTATTTCTTCCCACTTTTCTCTGTCTTGACAAATGCATGGCGAGAGAGAATCCATGTTGCTTAGCAACTCCTTAGGATGCAGAAAGAAATCAGTCAATACAATTCTGAATTAAAGCTGCAGTGACCC
Source organism: Peucedramus taeniatus (assembly GCA_013400575.1). Lineage (NCBI taxonomy): Eukaryota > Metazoa > Chordata > Aves > Passeriformes > Fringillidae > Peucedramus > Peucedramus taeniatus. The sequence goes on from WBNO01015778.1 coordinate 200,022, forward strand.
ACAGAAAATTTTTCTAGAGAAAAACAAGAACAGCTAAATATTCTCCATCTTTATCCTGAAGTCACATCAGCTCATGAGTCAAACTTTTTAAAACCAAGAATGATGGAGAAAGATATGTCTTTCTGAGGTGGGTGAAGAGGGCTTATTTATTGCTGGGGTCTGAAGAGAAGGAGCTCATTTTGAATTCTAGCAATGCTGGGGTTTTTAGTTAAGGCTGAGAGTGGATTTTTCCATTTTGACACAAATCATTCATGAACCAGTCATGATTTCAGTTGTGGGAGACTCTGGATTAATTCCTCCACTTGTTTGAATTGTCATTGATTACGTTGGTATTACATCAATCACCTGATGTGGCACCAAAACAAAGAAAAACAAGATTATTACTGCATGTAGGGATATACATCAAGCTGTCAGCAGAGCACTTGCACCAAGCCCTCAACAGCTGAGCTAAAGTATGGTCCTCTTAGCCCACGAGTGAGCCTACAAGTCACAGAGTCCTGTTCCTGGTACTGGATGGTTGACTGAGCATTCCCATGATGTGTTTACTCACCAAACATGCCTGGAAATCCTACAAAAATCAACAAGATGATCACGGTTTGTGAGCATTCCCATCAATGCTAACAGGTTTCTAAGTATTGAAAACCAGTAATAAATGTGACTTCATAGAAATCCAAGAGAGATAAATGTAGTTCCTTTACTCACAATAGTATCTATATACTCATTTATTTGTTTTTATTATTTGACCAGAACTCATCTGAATTTTCAGTAATGCAGGATTTGGTTGAACTGGTCAAATAACAGAGGAAAGTAAGTACTTGAGGAAACAGTTGCTGTTTTCATACAACAAATTGCAAAGCACAGGCTGACTTAGCAGCCACTCTTTGGAACAACATGCAAGAAAAAGTAAGAGAAACCAGTCTCATGATCACTTTTCAGACCAGCTATTGCTTTCTGTTCACCAGAAGAAACAGACAGGAGAGAGCTTTCTCTCTCTTTTTTCTCTTTGGGACAGTATTAGGATTATTAAGATCACTGCTACTACAGTAATGCTTGTGTCTCTAGTTGCATTACAAAATATTAATATCTCTTGAAGTTTCCTGTGCATTTCTGAGACAGCCACAGTGTTAAGGTTGCTTTAAGCAGCCTCATTGGCTTCAAGGAATGCTGAGGCTCGATCAGCAGTGGTTGTCACAGTGAGGAACACCTGGCATAGCAACTGTACTGAGTGCCCCATGGCCAATATTCATATATTTCATATTTCACATATTACATTTGTCCTCTTTATTCATACTGCTCTTTCCTGTGATACTTCTACTTGTGTTAGTTGTGAAGATCACACTTTGCTATATGTGACAATCAGGCACAGACTATAAATGGTGTTAAATGGATTTATGCTGTATTATAGTACATCTGTCATGTTTATATCACGTGTAGATTTATGACATATAGAGAGGTTACTTCTGCTCCATGTGCAAGCTATTCAGCTATAGTTATTCAGCCATGGATAATACAGAAATATGTTATGATATTAATAGAAATACTGTGTGATCTAACTTAAGAGAAATATTTTCTCCCTGGGATCTATCAATATTAAAACAGTTCTGTAAGAGAAGTGAGATATTTCAGTCTGTTTCCATATTTACATATGTTTCCAGGCCTGTAAATATAAGAAGGTACCTTTCCCATTGGTTCTTGAGTCAGATACACACGGGAGACAGTCTCTTGCAATATCACAGTTTCCTTGATCTGAAGGAGGATAGAGGCCTTCCGTGAGTCACTTCATAGTGCTGGGGGCTTTGGAGATGACTCTCACTACATGGAAACTGGCAGGGGACCCAGGGCCAAACAAGCACATCAGGGAGTTGCCTCTAATACACTGAAAATGTGTGATGTAATCGTACCCTGGAAAGCATAAGAGCCACCCTGTAATCCAGCCTTCTCTTTACATGGAGAAAACCGACCCAAGCTCTCCAGGGATGAGCAGGTTGACTCACCTGCTTCCCTGGACAGCCTGTTCCAGTGCTTGGCAACCCAGGAAGTTGCAGTCTCATTCCCATGGGATCCACATGCCGGCCTACACACACACACATGTACACACACTTCTCCACAGCAGGGCCAGGGTGTTCATGCAGCTTTTTGTTCCCAGTTAAATAGGTGTCCTGCCACCCTTCTCAGGACAGGCTGGTTGTGGGCACTCTGCTCACTCTGGGATTTTCCAAGGGGTGCATGGGGAGGAGTTTCCCTTCTTGAAACTACTTCACATCACCTTCAAGCCTGCATGGAGTTAAGCTGTGGGAGACACTGGCAGCTGGGGGGACATCATGCTAGGATCTCTGGCTGTGTTTCCTTAACTTTCCCTTCACAATTAGGGCAGGAGGCGTCAGGAAAGAGAGATCAGAGGCTGCAAATCAGCCAGTGAGCTAGGATGGTTTTCCTTTCTTGGTGCTGAAACAAATGATGCTTAGTCTTCTAGTTAATTTGAAGGGGCCACATCTGGAAGTGTTTTACACAGCCTCAGCCTCTGTGGTGATTTGCCTGAGTAAGCACCTCAAGATTTAGCCAACAGAGAATGTGCCCTGCACAGCTCATTAAGAACCTAATCAGTCCCCTCCAGGTCAAATTCAAGTGGCTATAATAATCAATGTGTTTATTTGCTGCAAAAAGTGCTAAAAAGGTTGTAAGATATGTAGGAAATATGTTCTGGGAAAATAGCATTGTGGTACAGTACAAGGAAGAGCCTGAACTGGTTTAGATGTATCCTAATCCCCTGCTGCTATTAGATGTTGGGATTTCTGCGCCAGGGAAGAGGGAACGCGAGGGGTGTCATCTAGAGGAATGATGAAAATATCTCACAGTCAAGTGACAAGAAGCCCGTGGCACATCAAATAGCAGAGAAGGACTATGCAGATAACAGCTGCCTGACAGGGGAACCATTTTCTCTGATTGGAGGCTGTCTCCAAGGAACATGGACCGATTCTTTGCTTACTGACCTTGAAAATGGAAATAATTTCAGAGGCAGCTTTCTCCCATTTGCAGAAGTCTAAGCACGTTTGTTTCTATCAAGTGAATTTGAATGCATGTTGCTGTGACATCACAGGGAAAGGATCATTCCACATTTATCAGCATGTCTGTTTTGGTATAAATGACAGAGCTGCTTAAAAAAAATTGTTTTTAATGTGTGACTTTCCCTTGTGTAAAATATGTTGAAAGAGGCCGAGGGTGGAGCTGAGATTGTGAGAAACTGGGGGAGGGAGCATCCTCTGGGCTAATGTAATCTCATACCCAATGGCTGAGGATGTGCTGGGAGCTGGGAGGGAAGGATGTATTTCACAAGAAAAAGATCCAATTGCAGGAGAATACGAGCATATCCTTGCTTGGCAGTCTGCTCGCTCATGTAAACAGACATGTTTCAAACACAAGTAACTGTCTCCCTACACGGTCATCCTCAGCCTCCCTTCCCCCTCACTAACAAATCTTATGGAAGCAAACTCTTCCCAGAACGAATCACTGGTTTCCTGAACAGTGAACTTTTCTGTTGCAAAGTCAACAAAGTCCTGCAGGAATTCTTGGAAAATCTCCAGAGAAGTGCAGAAAGAAGCCAGTAATTTGTTGTCCATCATGGCATGCTTTCAGACACCCAGAGAGGCTACTGGGAGCAGAGGATGCTCTGCATATCAGCAAGTCAGAGCTCCACTGCAGATTTTCTCAACATCATAGAGCTGGGTCATTTTAATTTACTGGCTTATACTTTATACTCTCATTTTAGTGCTAGATATCACTGCTAAGGAAGGCAAGGTTATTGAAACATCCAGTTTGGTTTATTAAACTGAACTGCTCTCCTCCACTGATGGAGAGGTCACCTTGCAGATACTATAGGGTAGGAATGGGCACATACTGCTGACTAGCTGCTGGCTCGGCAGGTTTACACTCTAATTTCCCCCATGGTAATTTTTCTGGTTGCTATATCAAGCAGGATTTGCAGATCCACCAGCAGGGTCCTGATGCTGGACCAGCTGCAATGCAGAGGCTGAAACAGCTTTAGCCAATTCTGTTCTGAAGTCTTAGGGAAGCTGAGCATGGGGCACAAACTCAACGTGCAAGACTGGCTCCATTTCTTGATTAATGTCTCCACTGCTGGTCATGGAAAACCTCTACAACCAGCTTCTGTTACCATCAGGAAAACAGATTTAGTGGTACAGGTAAACTAGATTTAACTTCCACTTTGCCAATTTCTTTTGCAAGGAGAAATGAAGCTGACCATGCCTATTGACTTGCTTCTCTTCTGCTCCTATCCCACAGACCACATTTAGTATTTCCTAGTTTTTCCTAGTGTTTCCAGGTCTAAATCCCTTTCTTTTTTCGCATGGAGTTACCTGCTCCATTTTTGCTGCATAGCATTGAAACAAGCATGATACCCCCAATATGGGGTATCCAAATCCCAGTCTCTCTAGAGAGGTTTACTTTTGCTATAAGTCACCTGAAGGTGAAAGGTACCACGGGCTGGGGACAAGCTCCAGCACCAGGGAAATGAGGGAAGCAGAGCTTTGGGAGAACTGCTGCAAGCAGGAAGCACCTTCAAATCAGGTCCTCTTCTGATGCTCCCAGGGCAGCTGAGAGAGGGAAAGAAGGTGTAGCTTAGCTACAGCAGCCACATCTGTGCACCAGAAACACTGGAGAAGGAAAGACTCAGCCAGTGCTGGGAGGTGATGGATTGATTGCTTCGTGCGCTAGCAGCAGAAAGTGGCTTCCCTGAGGCCAGCCACTGCCTGCTCCACACAGCACTGGGATCTCTTCTCCACACTGCCCTGGCAGGCTGCCAGCAGACAAGGTGGGGGGAGAAGTGGGGAGAGGAACACAGCACTGTGGGGAAGGAGGTGTATAAATAGTGCCTGTTTGGAAGGCCAGGTGTGTCCGTCCAACTCGAGCCAAGCATAACAGGAGGCAGCAAGGAGTGCGTCTTCCTCTCCAGACCTGGTTCCTGAAATTCATTTCCTCTTATGTGTTTCTGTTACTATGGGTGGGTGGATAGGGACGGAGGAAGGAAGAAAAGAAAGCAAAAATCTTTGGTTTATTCTTGGATCTCACACCCCTCAGTCTTTATTTATTTACTTTGTACCTGTTCACTTGTGAATTTCTTGTCCTGTGCAAGTGTTCTGGCTGAGCCACTCTAAGCCCATGTTTCGCTGGATGGGGAGTTTTGCCCCACTGTCTGCCACTCCACTTCCTCACTCCGTCTATCCCTGCTGCCAGGTGGATGAGCTCCTCTGTCACCCCCATCACTGGACCTTTCACCAAACTGAAACAGCTCACCTTGGCAGAAGCATTCTTTCTCCAGATTAACCAAATTGGTGCAGAGCTATTCCAGCTATTTCAGGCAAAGCAGAGAGAGAAAAAGAAAAGAGAGAAAGTAGACACACAGCAAAAAGTGGGGGAAACCATTGGAGGGCAAAGAGTTCTCCTGTTTGATTTTGTTATATTGGTTCCCACTCTTGTGCATAATTTAACCAGCTGATATGTTGGCACACTGTTGTTTTCCAGGCTCTCAGGAGGCACATCAATTTCAAACACCACCCCTTCAGCCTGGAACAAAGCTTCAGCTCCCATGTACTTCCAGCTTTCTACTCCAAAGCTGGCCTCAGATTGAACTCTCAGAAAGAGTGCATTTGGCCAGTGATAGGGTCACGTTTATGGGCATTCCTTCTGCCAACTCTTTTAAGAGCGTTGGAAGGCTGTTATGATGAGCTCCTTGCAAAGCAAGGATGTGGCAACAGAATGTTTCCCTTGTTATCCTGGAGGCAGACCCAGATATGGCAGGTGCTCTCTCTAGCTGTCTGATCCTTTGCATAAAGCCAGTGCTTGTATCTGCTCACTCCTGGGAAAGCACTGATGGCATCAGGGACCCTGGCAGCTAAACAGCCTGGGAGGAAACATTCTTTCGCTTACAATGCTCAGGCAGCCAGTTCCTGGCAAGCCTGGAGCAGGTAAGTCATCCTGCTCCTGCCATTGCTCACCCATGGATATGGGGCAAATGCAGATGTGAGCACTAGGGACAGGAGAGGTGGGATGGAGGGATATTGTTGGCAACAGGGCAGAGGAGCCAAGTCTTTGTCCTTGTAGCGGTGGGTTTGCTGACCAGCATGTGCATCCCACACACAACCACCTTTGTGACCACAGCCCTGGTGCCTGCCTCCCCTTAGGGTGACCCCACATCACCCTGCTGTGTGGGGGAGCACAAGCCCACTGTGGCTGGCCACTGTCTTCTCCATGCCATGCTCCTCTTGCCTCTGGGCTATGGGGCTTGTTCATGCTGGTCAAAATCCTGCCTCACCTCCAGTCAGAGGCACTTTCACAGCCACTTGATTTGTTCTCCTTTCTCCTCTCTCTTTCCTCCAACTTTCTGAAATAGGAACATTATTTGAAAAACAGGAGATGCAGAAGGAGGCCGTGCAGCCCCGCCAGCGCCGTGTCAGGCAAAATAAAAACTCCTGAGGAGGTGCTTCCGAGAGACTCTGAAAGAAACTGGAGCACACATGTTCCTCTTCTCCCTCTGTTTTTGTCACGTCTCTGTAATACAGTGGACGTTTTCCTGTCTGCTCGGCAGGTCTGACAGCGTGTTGTCAGGACAGGGCTGTGTCCTAAATAGAAACTCTGCAGGTTCAGAAAGTTTCCTTCCTCTAATTGGAACCGACTCGCGGAGGTGAAGAAAAGCTGCAAAATTGTTTTAAGCTATGAGCAATTATAACAGCCCTTACAGTGCCAGTGACACTAAGAGGATTTGTACTGGATTATACCTAACGTTAACATGATCTAATGCCACATGAATATCACAGCCTGCAGCAGCTCCAGCTCTCAGAGTGGGGTTCCTTGTTCTTCAAAGTCTGCTGGGGTTTGTGGAAGGAGGGGAACAAAGCCACGCTGGCAGAATTTTGGTGCAATGTCATATGTCATTTAAATACCACAAATAGGCAGTGATAAAGTAAAAGTGGAAGGCAAAATGTGTTGTTTTTTTTTTTAAGCTGAGAGAAGTGTAGAGTTGCCTACAATGTAATATAACCTTAACCAGCTTGCCTCCCAGTATTTGGCGTTTGCTGTGCTGGGACAGGGACCACAGAGGTCTTGCAATAAGTGGAGAAGAGGGTGCCACAATGGCCTGGGTCTGGACCCATAGGGTGACAAAATTGTGAATCCTTCTCCTATCTCCAGGCAGCATCGTATCGTCTGAGGCAGCTTTAAAAAGTGTTTCAAAAAGAATCCTTCCTTTTATAATGGTATGGAGAGACTTCCACTGGTGCTGGCAGAAGAAAAGGGAAACTAATTGGGGTATGCCCTCATATGCAGAGATTTCAGTGAGATGAAGCTGTGGTGGAGCAGCCTGGTAGGGCTGTATGCAGCTGGTCTATAGAGAAGGCTGGGAGGAAGGGACAGCATGGGAGCTGAGCCTGGGACCTGCTCTGCTACTGACTTATTATAGGGCTTGCAGGGAGTTGTTTAATCTCACTGTAGATCAGTTACTCAACCAGCAGAATAAAGCAATAACATTTTGCTCTCTGGGAAGGAATGAAAAGAAACCTGTACCAGTGTGAGGCACTCAAGCCCTAGAGCAATTGAGAAGGACAAAGATGGAAGCAGGCTAGAAGGAAAGGAAGTCATTGAGTGAGGAGAGACACATGCTGACCTTGAAGGTTTTCTTTCTCATCTTGGATTTTGCCAGAGAAATCAGCAGAGCCAACAAAAGTTCTCAACTTAAACTTCAGGTATGGCTGAAGGTCACCGAGTACAGACTGTTCTTGGGAACCACCCAAGATTTGCCTTGGAGCAGCAAGGGAGCACCTGATCAAATGGCTGCAAAACTTTTCCTCGGCCTGGACTTAATGCATGGTAGAGGGAATTAATGGGGGTGAAAACGACTTTAAATCCAAAATGGGAAGCCTCTCCTTGCTGGTGCTAGTGAGCTCTGCAGGGCTGAGCTCTGCAGCAGAGGTGAGGAATGAGGCCAAGACATCTGAATTACACTGCTGTATATGCTGCCTTTGAATTTGGCCCTGACAGTAGGCTAGGTCAGCCACGCTTCGTACTAGCGACACAATTACACTGATGAATGGAAGAATTCCATATCAGGCCCTTAGGAGATTTTATACCACTAATATATGATATTTATTTTGTGGAGACATGTCCAATAGAAGTATATCTATGCAACTTTGAACTGTAATCCATCCCACTGAAATCCTCCCAGGGAGTGGGTTCAGACCCCAAAGTAGCATATGACAAATACCAAGCTACTGACACGTAGGAGTGTGGCTCGCATTGTCTGTTCCTCCCCAGCCCTACAGCCCATCTCACTACAAACTCCATGCATTGCATCAATCCCTGTTAAGCACTCTTCTGAAAATTTAGCCAAAGTGTCAAAAAACTATGAGCTAAAACAAGAATCCATAGGAAGATGAACTTAATTTAAAATGTAATGTGTTACAGACAGGCAGAAAAAGCATAAAAGTTTAGAGATTTCAACCTTTGAACCCTCCAGTGGTGAAATATAGTAATGTGTTTTTTAAAATGGAAGTGGAGATATCCCATGATGGAGTGATTCCAGGAGAACACCAGCAAATATTGTGGGGGACAATGTAGGATATGAGAACAATAAATATTCTAACGTTATATTACATTGTAGGCAACTCTACGCTTCTCACAACTTAAAAAAGCAAACAAACAAATAAAACCCACTCTCTCTGAAATATTTGGCCCAAAAGAGACACACAATTTACACTGACTTTCAGAAGTCTTGTGGGAGTTGCAGGTTGGGTGCTTCATGCTTTCATTCTGCTTCGTCAATAGCTTCCCAGTCAGATTTTCATTTCTGCAATGCAACCTGAAGCTGCTCAGGAAGCAGGAAAAGGATCATTATGGTGAGGAAACAAAGAATGGAGGGGAGTAATGGGGTTGAGGAAAACCGTGGGAGATAATGTGTGTTGGAAGATGTGCCGCCAGCTCCTCAGTGGAGGGATGAATTTGACCTGCTGTGAAGTTTCTCAGAACTAGTGCTAATATCCTGCTCTTACAGTACTTAGGCAGCAATTATCACCTATAAAACAGGTGATAATGTAGATTTTCACATTCAGAGGGCCAGCTGCTAAGCTGGTAGAAATGGGTGGACTCTGGGCTCCACTAGAGCTAGAGTGGTTCATGCCAGATGAAACTACTCCCCAGAATTTTTAAAACACCAATTAATCTTAAAATCAAAATAAAGAGAAGAAAGAGTGCGCATTGATCACTTCACTTGAACAGGAAATTTAAATTTGGAGATGTCTGAAGCTCCAGCTGATGAATTATTGAGCTGTGAGAGGCCAGTAGCATGCAGCCTCAAACAGTGGCCTTTTTATAATATCTGCAAAATAAATATTTCTGGAAAGAAACAAATGGAAAATTATGGTAACCTGGCAGAATATAACAGCTAGTTTTCCGCCAGTGCCCTTCCATCTTGGCAGGATACTGTTTTCCTTCATTCTGTAAAATACTCAGATTGGTATGATACTGCTTTTTAAATTAGGGCACTAAAGATAAAATCTACTAATGTCTAACGGGGGAAAAAATATACCAATTTGGAATTTTAAAATGTCAAGGTTTTGGTTTTTTTTGGTACAGGTACACAGAGCTACCAGGTCAAAGAGCTACCTTCCTGTAACTATAGTACAGCATATATTCCCCCAGTAACACACCAGCTGTTAGTTGAACCTTATAGCAAAGAATCAATAAAGTCAAGGCAATTTCCTTAACATGCCATCTGTAAGAGATTATGGAAGGGAGGTGGGAAAAGGGCTTTCCTTAGTGGCTGGTGCTTTACTAAAGTTCAAATGAGGCAATATATAGTAAAATAAATTCAATCTGTATTTCTCTGCTTTCAATTTTAGAGGGGACTAAATGAAATGGAACTGTGTTGATTCTATCCGGTTCAATATATCTTCGCTTTCTAATGACCAAGGTCATTTTTACCTTCATGAAAAAGAAGCCTAATATAAAGTACTCACCCAGACTGAACAAACACAATATTCACACTTTTTCAAAAGCTAGGTAGATGAGTGATATATTGTGTAATTCATTTCATGGCACACTGCTGAATGTTTTTTTATAGATAGTGTTTAACCTTGCCAATTTTGCTCTCAGATAATCACTCCTTTGAGGATAAAATCTCACATTTAACATTTAGAAGAAAAAAGAACCCCCCCATGTGCCAAAATCTGTAGTATACAACAAATAACAGGGAAGTTACTTAGCCAGAAAGATAACGATTACAGCAGTTTTCACTGCTGACTCTGTGATTAGCCGGTGGTTGTTATAATATTAATCAGAAATACAGTGATAACTGCTTAGACTAGGTTTTGATACAGCTAGTGAGCAATGACAAAATGCTTAGACATCTTACAATTATGTATTTCTGCCCTGACTAATGGAAGTGGCAAATAGATTCATAAAAATCCCCTATATTTAGCACTGGAGCTATTCTCAGAGTGTGGGAGCTTTGTTTGTGTTTCTCTGGAGTTTATGATCAGGAATATTAATAGTGCCAGCGTCTCAAGGAAAGGATGCAAACCCTGGAAGACACCTCTGAAACCCCAAGGGAGGGGCATGAATGGCAAAAGTCTGCAGGGTCAATGCAGTGTCTATTTGCTCTGCGAGCCCTGATGCTGCCCTGGAGACCTCTTTTGAAAGAGGAACAGTGCAGAAGGTCAATGCAAAGTGAAATTTTACCTGAAGGGAGGAAAATATATGTATAAGCCCAGATTCATCCTATTGTGCTGTAGGCATGTAGCTGAGGTGGCTAAGTTTGGATTGCTGACAGCCCTTGGTTCCCATTATAGACAAGGCAGGCACATCCTGAGGCACAGCACACGTGTGATGTGAATCACCCTCAGGAGAGCCTGTGTTTCACCCCAGCTGTTGCAAACCAAGTGCCTGACGTGCTGTGAAATGAATCCTGGCCCTGACATGTGAGGATGGGACAAACTGGCTTTGGTTGGAAGCCTCCAGCCAAGAAAGAGCCAAACTTAAGTCAAATGCTCATCTCAGTTACTTAAAGGAAAGATTTCATTAACTCTTAAAGATATTTCACTCTTGCCTTCACCCTTCCCTTTCAGACACATGCTTAGGGCCATTACTGAAAGCACTGTTCATTAGGTAAGACCTGTCCTTACAGCATTTCCAATTCAACCAGAAGCAAGTAGTAATGGGGTTCCTGGAGGATCTTGATCTTTTCTCTGAGGTTCCTCTGAAGGTTCCTCCGAACCTCCTTCTGAGGTTTTTACCCCAGATTTCACAGGCTACAAAAGGTATTGGAAAACATTCAGTCAGAACCAAACTCAGGAATCTTGATCTAAACACTCAAAGAAGCATTTTGATACACCTGTTCAGCTGAGATTTTTCACAATTGTGATTGTCAGTTTGGGCCAGAGGTGTCCAGATGCAATGGCGCGTACAAAAGCATTGTATTCCTTAAAGCTTACTGGCCTTAAATAATTAGGGACATAATATGCAACAGAAGGCTTTGGAGAACTTTATGCATAGGGACAAATTGTCCTGAAATGACAGAAGCAATATTCAGAAACTACTGTGGAGACTCTGCATTTCATTTTGTATTCATTTTTGCTTCCCCCTTATTGACACACCATATCAAATCCACCCAGAAGTAGCAACAGACTTTCAAAAGTACATTTCAAATTAAAGTCCCCAAAAGACAACACTTGTCTAAAAATATCACTAGAAATCATCCAGAAGGTCTCTGTCAAAATTTCTTTGTCTATAAAAGATATATTTTCTTTTAGGAAATTTCTCTTTTGCTGTTTTATTTTAATCTGTTTGACACAGGTTTTATTGCACAAAAAGTTTTTAAGAGAACTTCATTTTGCCGCTACATAAACCGGAATTGTAGGCTATTTTTCTAAATTTTAGCAACCTCAACAGCAAAGACAGGAGTTCCTTCGGAACTACTCTCATGGAGTAAATAATTAGGCCTTGATCTGATGAAGGCACTTAATGGCATGCTTATTTTTAACTCCATGAGTGCTGCCATTGAATTCAAAGGGATTGTTTGGATGTTTGAGTGAGTATTTAAGTACATTGCTGGTCAGAGTGTCCTAATCCTTAAACTTGTCATTGATTTCATCACAGGGTGATGTCCAGGGGGTGAGGAAAGCAGGACTGCAGCCATGGCTTGTTGAAATCACAGGAAGCTATTTTTTACCCCTTGGACCCTCCTCAGAGCCACAAAGGCTGTGGTTTGGATTTGTTTTGGTGGATTTTGGTTTTTGACTGATGTTTTTTTCCCTTGTTATTGAGATTAACTGGATTTTGAGGTTAATTTTCCCATTCCAGGGAAATATTACCTCAGCCATGTGAAATGGAGAATACTCATCCTACCCCCTACAAAATGCCTGGAAAACACAACCAGGGAGCGATCAGCAAATAAACTGCCAAGCCCTGCAATTCTTCACTGGTGCCTAATCTCAAAATGAGGCTTAATTAGACCAACAGCACACTCCTCATGGAGCAAAGATTACTTATCAGCTTAATTTGATACTTTCACAGACAGCTGACATATGGTTTCCTCCTCTTCCCCCTGTCTGTTCCCGCAGTCGAGTTTAAATAGGGCTGAAGCAGCACATAGGACTCCTGCTCTTCCTCACTGCTGAGCTAGGTTTCATCTCACCTGGGAAAGAATTGGTGTTCTCAGGCTCCAGGACCTGAGGTCACCAAGAGGAGATTGCTTTTCCTCAGAGCAGACCCATATGCCTTTTCCTTCCTAGCAGGTGTACTACCAGAAAAACAGATTGGCGAGGTGGAGCTTGTTCCTTTAAAGGTGAACTGAAAAGCTTCTCTACCGTGTGTAAAAAACAGTCTGCTTCTTTGAACCACGCTCACTTTGTAGGGTGCATATTCAATGCAGCTGTGCCATGATCATCCTTGGGTACACGATGAGCCATATGAGAAAGAGATTTATGGGCACAAATTTTCAGAGCCACAGCAGCTCAGAATTATTGAGTTCCCTCACTGAGAGCAATGTGAGAGGCCACCTTAAGTCTGATGCAATTTAAACTACTCCATAGATCATGCTGGACATCCTCTAATATGTATCACCACAGCCTTACTGAACCTGATAGATGTTAGCTGGGGAAGAGGATGAGGTGTACCCCATTACATATATTATAAGTCAATTCTCTTCTACTGTACCATGTCCCCAGCTGGTGCAGATCATGAAACTCTAGTGCAGTTAATGGATTTTGCGACAGTTTTCACCATTGGAGGATCTGGGCAATCCTGCTTCTTGTGGCAGCTCAGAAGTTTTAGTCTTTCATTTTTAACAACACCTGTGGGGTTTAATTCTCTGCTCTGCCTGTGGGACTGCAAGCTCCTCTGACCCAAACTCCACCTTCTGAGTGGGATCAGGTCTATGTCCCTACCTCCCAGGATACAGCCCTTGGCTGCAGGCTGCTCCCTGTCCTCAGGCATGAACTGGGAAACCCTCAGCAAATCAGGGCCAAATCCTGAAAATCAGGCTATATGAGATACTACAACACAACTTCTCCACTCAGTAATGGGCACACCAGAAATACACCACAAATGTGTGGCTGTGGTATCAATCCCAAATAGATTTTATCATACTTGGCAGAGGGAGGTTTTCCCTATTTTTCCTAACATAGTTTTGAGCTAATTCAGGTGACGTGGGTGAAACACCGGTACAAAAACCAAACCCACAATGGACACTAAATAGGGTACATGATGTAGCTCCTCCCACAGCGCTTTCCTTGTGCTCCCTCTGTTTCTGAGGGCATAGGTTTTAAATGTGAGGAGAACTTTGTAAAAATGTCAGAGTCCTCACTGGAAAAGCATTTTTCAGTCTTTGGCTTACATGAGATGCATTTGCCAGTGTTACATTCAGGTGCATCTGTACACCAAGACAGTTTCTTATAGCTGTATAAGTAAATATTTTTTTGCAATACACCCATGATTGATTATCATTTCCATTTCTGTATTTATGACTGTGACAGTTACACAGCTTGCACTGTTGATGCATTGTGATGCATTTTTTAATGATGTTTACATTTATTTCAGCAATCATCGTTATATATAGCTCCATATTTGAAAGTCCTAAATAAACATGTTACAGCTCACTTAAGAAGTAAAATTAAATGAAAATATAAACTAGAATTAAATCATCTGAAGACTTAGCCCTTAACAAGTACTTGGCATGTTCTGTATGTCTGATAGGTACATATACATTATAGAGGTATTTTATGTACTGAGCATAAATACGTAAAACAAATATAAATACATCTGTATCTGTTGAACAGAAAAATATTAAGTGCAACATATAAAGTGCATACACACCTGTCTATACATACATGTGTAAGCACAGACATCCAAGTCCATCCATGTCCATACATTCAGTACCATAATACTTTTGAATCCTTGCATCTGGAAGGTCTGTGTTGTAAAAATACTTGGGAGCTTAAAATAACAGAGCTGCCATGCTGCTGCATGCCAGGGGAGCTGCAAGAGCAGCAGGGAAAACCACGGACTGTGCTGAGGGGTGAGGGGCTGGAGGAAGCCTTTTGTTGTACGTGTCCATTCACCACAGGATGCATGGGAAGTGCTGAGGAGTGACACCCTGGGACACCATAGCTGTTGGGCAAACACCAGACACACACACAGAGTCAAAATTTCCTCAGTTTGATAGTAAGGCTTGTGCACACGCTTAAAATGCAGATCCCAGGTGGCACGAACAGCTTTCACACTGCATTTGGCACCGTAAGTCTCCCAAGGGAGCAAAAGGACAGAGAGTGCTGAGGAAAAAGGGCAACTAAAGGTATTTGGGTCCTGTTGAAAGGGCTGTGTTCTGGCAAAGAGGGGCTTACCCTGGAGAAGATGCAAGCAGGGCTTCCAAGGTGAAGCAAGAAGAAGGAAAATGGCTGGTGTGGCATCACACCATGTCCTGTTTCAAAACTGGGAAGCAGAATGTGTTAGCTAAAGACAGGGCTTGAATGAGTACTGACTCTGGACATGCAAAGCATCTGGCTCTGGGTGTACATTCAGTCACCAGGATCATGTTCAGAAATCATTCAATTAGTGCCCACGAAGTTTGCAATTCTTCACCTCTCAGACACCTTGATGGAAGCATGAGCTGCATTGATCTCCTTCCAATGGGAGACTACTGGAGTCCACTCTGGCCCCCTCCAAGGAATGGCAGCCCTCGTATCTCCTCGCTACTGGCTTCCCCTGACTCACACCTGCACCTACCAGCATGTAGGATCTGCACATAGCTCACTGTCTCTCCTCCGTGAAGCTCCTGCTGCCAGCTCCTGCTCTGACAACTGCTAGCACAGCATGGCACAGCACAGCATGGCACAGTACACACAGTACAGCATGGAACTGGGCAATGGATGCTGTTCCTCACCGAGCTTCCCACCCCACTCCCTTCCCTGTTCCCCTGAGAGAAGTTGCAGCCAGCACCTCCCTTCCTGAGTCTAAATGAAAACTATTTTTGCAGCTGTGCTTAGCAGGACTAGCTACAGATATTCCCAGGGATGCTGTTTTTCCTTGGCTGTTCTGGGATATTCCGGAGGGACACTGCAGCTGTTACCCCTCGATGCCAGGGACCTCATGCAAGTAGTGCTGGAAACCATTCCCCCCACGCCCCATAAAGAACAACTTCGAGGCTGATCCTCAATTACAAATGCGGTCTGTGGTGTCTCCCCAGGCACCCTCCTTCTCCACAAGGTTGGTTGGAAACCAAAGCCTGTGGTTTTTACTCCCATACCCACAGCCGTGGTGGGTAACACTGCAGTATAAATGACTCAGGTGGGGGTTCAGGAGCGGCTGGATCCTGAAAGCTTCACTTACAGCCCCTGCTGTGGAGGGTGTCTTTGCAGTGCTCAGAAGCTCCTCCTGTAGCCTGTGTACGTCCAGGCCTGATGGGAAAACAGCTTCTGATGGTGATGGTGATGCTGAAGTAGGAGCCAAGCTCTGCAGAAAGGCCAGGCCCAGCTGAGAGCCATCAAATGGCATGAAAATGTAACTGAGGGCTCACAAGTGGAATTGCACGCTCTAGACCCGATTCCTTTCACCTTATTCAAGCAAGAAGACCCATTAAAATGAAACGATGAAACGAACTGTCTGTGCATGCGCATGCATTTTCCCTTTTTGATCAACTACCTTTCTGCCGATACGCCTAGTAGAGTGTTTGAAATCCCTATAAATGTTAGATGTCCATGATAAAAGACAGTGCCCTTATTTGGCCCGTGGCCATTTTCCATGTTTATTTGGTTATTTATTTCAGTTAAGTGCAACACACCAGTTGATGCACAACACCTATGTGCCGCAATACGGCTCTGGGTTGCCTTGGCAACGGGTGGAAAGGGTTTTGAAGAGCCAGAGAGGCCCATGCTAATGAAAACAAGCATTCAGGGGGCCTCTTCTCCAGGTGGGCGAGAAGAGGCTCCCTGCTGGGCTCCCTCACCCAGCCTGCTTTCAAATAGTCTGATGTTTTAAACAAAAAAACTACAAAACCAACAACAAAAAAACAGCCCACCACCCAGCCCCCTCTGCTTTTTCTTTCCATGCTAAAATGCAACTACTGATTAAAAGTTCTGAGACAGTTCTTTGAAGCCTTTCATTAATAGGTTTCCTTTATGAATCCAAATTAGACGGCCAATGTATTTTCCTTCAAAAAAAAAAAAAAGAGAACTATTATGGAAATGGTTGTTGTTGCTGCTGCTGCTGCTGGCTTTTATATGTTTAATCTCCTACATGTGCATCCGTGAAAGATGGCAGTGCCCATAAGATGTGAGATAACCTGTGCACACCATCTTCACCATATTGAACCCGATCCCTGGGCTTCTACAGGCTGTGGCTCATTCTTGGACATGGTGAAAGCCATGAACTTTGTCCCTGCTCTGTGGGATAAGGCTGACCAGGCCTGGGCTCAGCACCCATAGGTCACACTAGAGGCCTCAGGTGAGGGTGGGAGGAGAGGTTATTTGTTCAAAGAGGTCTTGTGAGAATGAGGCTGCGATACTGAGTGTATGGGGAGATCTCCCCACTTGAGGAAGCGAGTCCTGTGGAAACACACCTGGGCACCCATGCTCAGGAAATTGAACAGCAATGAGGAATACCTGACACTATTCAAATGTCTTTTTTAGAAACCTGAGGAAAAGGATAATGAATGACTCTACAGGCTGAGCAGGAGTATAGCCAGCAGTTTCGATGAGATTCACGTGTCCCACTTCCCTTAAAGCTGCCCAGCAACTGCTAGGTATTCCCAAGGGCTAAACTGCTGCCTGGCTCAATGAGATGATGGCCATGGAATGTGCAAAGAGATAACTATGTAAATATGGGGATGACACGAAAGGGGAAACATCCAATGAAGTCCTGAACATAAGTTCAAAAGTTGCTCTAGGCTGGTGATGGTGGATAATGGGCTGAAGAGCTGAACACCAATGACAGAAGAAGGATCCTGTATGACAATCCTGGGTGAGAGATTTCTGTTCCTATTTCTGTTCTAATCTGAACTTTCCTTGGGCAGAACATTCTTCTGTAGACAATGATAACCAACACTTCTGAATGCACAGTTTGTCTCACAGTCCAAAGTCTGAATTTGTGGCACAAAATTAAAGGAAAGAGAGAAGTGAAGAGGAGAGTGAAGCAGACCTCTCTAATGGTGATAGGGAAGCAAGAGACATGGTGTCCATGGGATGGAGGAGGATGCCCAGCTTCTCTGCCATGGGTGGTATTGTTTATACACAGACTGCAGTAGCACAGCAGGCAGACCCTCCAGCAGAAGGTCTTTTCCACTTCCTTGGAAGGAATGTGACAGTCTATTTGGACTGGTAAAATGTCACAAGGTCCAAAGAAAAGAAATCCAGATAACTGTCCCTTTCAAAAAAATCTGAAACCAACCCAGACCATGCGAGGCTGGGGACAAAATCCCAAGAGCCAACGGCACAGCTTCAATGTTAAGCAAAAAAATATGTGGGTTTTTTGGTAGGAGTCTCCATGGCTTGTAGGTGACTCAGTGCCAGAAACTGACTCATGTCGAAACAGCATTACAGTCAGACAAAGAAACTGTGTAATACACCAGGCTCTCACACTGATAATGCTCTCATGGAAGGAGTGTTTTACTCTGCCCTGAACTGCAGCAAAGCTTATCACCGAGAGCAGTGACGTACTGGTCACTTCGTTAATCTGAGCAAAGGGGAGTGAGACTGGAAATGTTTATATGAGATTTCCCTCTGCTGAGGAAGGAGATAAGAATAACTATGACAACACACCTAAAACATTTGTTGAATGCTTCATTCTAAAACAAAGCATACAAAATAAAGAAGGCAGTGCCTGAATAGGGGAGGGGAGTTGAGGGAAAATCCTTGTAGATGCCTTCCCAGAAAAATCAATAATGCAGCTAAAATAGTTTAAGATGCCTGAAAACTTTGGATTGCCAAACAGCAGGGCTCCTTTCGGGTGAGAGTTCAAACCTCTAGAAAACAGGCCTCTTTCAGGAACACAAGAACATGAGGATCCTCAAACATTTATTTACTTTTTGAGATTACAAGCAACTCTGATTTCAGTGGCAGTAATTTAAAGTTCGTGAAATATTGTCTCTGAACAAAAACATTTCAGGAAATTTTTATAATTCCCATCTGAGCTGCCTCTGAAAGAGGCTAAGAAACAAATTCATCAAACCATGTGAGGTGCCTGCTAGTAAGCAGAGCAGGTTGACTGAAATGATAGCAAGGACATCCACATACATTTAATTTTGCAGGTGCCACCACTACACATCACTGCAAACTTCCCATGTCGTCAGTGCAACTCCAGGAGCTGTGTTCTACACCAGGATGAGGGTTTGCACCAGTCCAGCCAAGAAGAGCCCTTCCTCAGGCTGGGAAATGAGGCCACAAACCATTGCTGATCCTGTTGTTGAGAGGGTGTGGAGCAGGGCTGACCCATCTGCCCTGCCAAATTTGTGCGAGACCCTGAATTGTTCCTGGCTTGGCTTGTGCTCCAGGGCTGCCCCACATGAATAACCCCAATCTGTGTAGGCTTGCTCATGGGCTTAGGTGAACAGCCAAGATCTGTGTTTACTTTTTTGGGGCATGGCAAAGGCATCTAATTGTACCCACAGTGTGTTTCAGCACAGAACTATTTAACGCTTATGTTACAGAGTCTAAATCATGATTTGCTCTTTGTGGCTCCTAAAATCTGCAATGTAGCCCTGCCAATGAAAACATGGAGACATGGCTATGCAAGGAAATAGCTCACTCAGCAAAAATGGTGGCCTGTTGTTTTATTTGTGATGAAAAGCAGAAAAACATCCACTACCCACAGAAATGCTGTTCCATTTTGTCCATGAAAGTGGCAATTTAGAATTAAAGGCAGCTGAATTACATGGGCAACATGGGAAGATTTTGTTTTATGTGGGAGCTGCAGTACATGCATAACTTTGCCATAAGACTTCTATACTGATCATGGTAACCTGCATGGGTCACCTTGCCCTAACCAGATATGGGGATAATCTGTGAGTCAAGTGGCATACTCATTTTATCTGCAGTGCTCTGCACAAGTACTCATAAACCACCCACTGCTATAAAGCAGCTGTTCTAATACCCTTAGTAATTGCTGTAGACTATGTCCCCAGATTGTACTGGCATGTAAAACAGAGAAAAAGGACATAAAGACCTGAATACTATTGTCTTCACTGTTTTGTCTTGTTGGCTTTTGGTATTTTAGTTGTTTGTTTTCGGGTTTTGGTTTGGTTTTTTTTTTTTTTATTTTTGAGGGTGTGTTTTGGTTAGGTTTGTTTTGGGGTTTTTTTGTGTTGTTTTTTAAAGTATCATGGATTTGTTTGCACTTGTATGCAGTTTCACTTAGGAGAAAATCCTGGGTGTCTGCTTCATGATATAAGAATGGCTAGGTATTTGGTATGTGTCACCTGTAATGTGTTCCACCTAAGGAGGTTAACACCTGTGTTGTTGTATGTTCAATGGGACTGGGCAATAATTTGATATTAATGTAGGGAAGTTTTCTGGAGACACCCTGAGTCAGATCCATCCCTGTTCAGACACACATAAACTGGCAGTCAATAGTCTGTGAACTGGAGGAGAAATATCTTCTGATATTAAGATGCTTAGGAAGGATACAGTATGTTGGGATGAGAACATGCATGTAAGAGCCTACCACAGAACTGGAATTGGCATTTGCCTTCTCTTTGAGGACTCTCTCCACCTGGAGATGATCTTGGAGGCAGCCTTTGGCTGAATGAGAGCTCCATGGGTTCATACACTCCCCTTTGCTACCATTCCTGTGTACTTACATATCGTGTAGGGAGGCTACAGCCACAATAGCTACACAGTACATCCCTTGCACAGCACAGGCAGCCGTGTGGGTCAAATACTACTTATTCAGGCCTCACAGCATCTATTTGCTTCAAACAAATTCTCTCTCAAACTATGGCTTGCTTCTTATTGCCTTGGCATGAATAGTTGTCCCTGCAGGAAGGAGCAATCTTTGTGCTCAGTAAGTTGGGGGTGGAAGCTGATCTTTGCAGAAGATGCATGGTAATGGGTGGATGTGATATGGTTTTGTTCTTCCCAGGTCTTGCCTCTTCTTCACAGACTCTTGTACTCTTTTTAGCAGTGCTCCAGTGTTATGCAGGCCAAGGTTTAAAAAATCACAAATGATTTTTTAAAACCCCAAATCAAAACATGGGCAATAAATTAGATTAGATGTAATAAATGCAAAGTTCATTTCTCCTCAGTACTAAAGAAATATTATGTCCAGGTTTGAGCATGGCACTTCAAGAAAGATGTGGAAAAAATGGAGAAAGAGGACAGTCTCAATAATCAATGGTTTTGAAAACATGACTTGTGCTGGGGAAAAAAACCATTGTGTTCCACTGCCATGGCAGGTAGAGCAAGAAGAAATGGTTTTAAATTGCAGCAAGGAGAGTTTAATTAGGTATTAGAAAGCAGTTTGTTATATCAGGGCTGCTGTAGGTGTGGGACTGGATTGTCTGGGCACGGGGTGCAGTCTGCAGTGTGGAAGATGCTTACAAGCAGCTCAGACAAACATGCATCAGAAATGACATGGACACAGATAACCTGACATTGAAGATACTTGATTGACTGCAAGTGAACTTGGCTATTCAAGTGGGAAGGAGTGGGGTCATTTATAACAAGAGGGCTGTGATTTCAGGTTCTCAGCAAGAAGAAAGATTCCGAGTGGTCACCAGGATTGCATACATCCATTGTGTATATCTAGGCTGACCTGGGCTTGGAGCCTTCCCAGCTTCTGCATGCAATCCCTGTGTCATCAGAAAGGCAGCCTGGTTCACGGGACACACCTCTTCCTATTGAGGAAGGGCACGGACACTGCTGTTTTCCTGCCTGATATTTCCTTTGGAATGTCATGGGTTTTTCTGCAAGCTAATTGCACGCAGTAGTTTGTACTACGGTATGCAAGGCTGTCCATGGAAAGTATTTTCATTTAAACTAATAATGTGGAGCTTCTGTGTGAGCTGACACCCACTTTTAATTAGTGTTAGCCAATTTTCCTCCATGCTGAAGCAAGTCTAACCTGCTCTGCAGCTCAAGAGTCAGCAAGAGGATAAGAGAACTCCTTGGGATGTCATTTCATGAATTGACCATCAGACTGCCCTTCTGAGAAGAACCCCTGGTGGCCTGAGATGAGATGGAGAGTTCTGCTCTTTCCTCCCTATCCTCTTATCCCTGAGGTGTGGAAAGGAAGGGTCTAAATCATACCTATGTATGGCAACCACTTTCTGCAGCCTGCCCTGACCCTCATATCCTTCATAGCTGCCTCCCCATGTGAACTCTAGGGTGACCGGGGAATATAGAACATAAAATTTCTGAGATAGGGCAGGTATGAAATATCCATAGGGATAAATTCTGCATAATTCATTTTGATTCTTACCCCCATGAAGTCCCTCTCAAGCACCAGGTGAACACTGAGCGAGGTGGCAGATGAGAAGAGCTGAGTGACCTGTGGTGTCCTGCACCCACTTCTGAGTCTGGTCATGCAGCCTTTGTTTAAATTTTCTCCTCACCACCCTGCAGTGTGTGTCTAAACTTAGCTCTCAGCTACAGAAGATCTCAGGTAGGCCACCAGAAGCATTTAATTCAAAAGAAAGACTGTTTCCTGTACAGACTGGTGCTCAAAATATCGTCAGAGGAAGATGAAACAATTTGCTCATCAATTCCTGGTCACCATATTATAAGGAAAATACTGTGGCACCAGACAGATTCAGGAAATAATTGGGAATGGTAATTTGAGAACTAAGACATGAAGCTTGTGAGGGTAATATAGGGATCCAAATGAAAAAAAAATAAAAATAGAGAGAAATTGATTTTCTTAAAAGAATTCTAAATTAATTTCAGCTGTAGATCATACTTTCATTCCATTGCAGCTAAGTACAAGTGGAAATAAAGTGAAAAAAATTGAGGGCAGTGTCAAGAAGCACTTCCTTACATGAGCAGTAATTGGAGAGCAAGGTGACCTGTGAGACAATGTCATGAGAGAAAAACATTAGTGTAATTAAAAAATCACTTAGATGCACTACAAGGAGAAAGGATGAATGAACTTTGGCACAAAATGCCTCTCCCAGCCCCTCGTCCAGCCCACCAGAAACGTGCCTGGACTCACAGAGTCACTTTGGTTTGAACCACTCTAAGTCCTATTGCAACACTCAGCAGAGCAGGAATGACTTTGCTGTGGCTCCCGATTACACGAGTATGTTAGCATCGATGGAACGGGACAGAGGTCAGGCACTTGTCATCTTGGATGGCTTTCTGAAACACATTCCCGTGCAGTCTGTGGGCAGAGGACCTCTCAAGCCATCTTACTGGAGAGAGGTCAATATCAGCCCTGTCCTTGGCCCTACCACCAGTGGGGTGGAGTGGATGGGGGGAGAAGGGATGAAGCCACACCAGTCCTTACTGCTGAATCACCGGTGATGGGAAAGCTGTTGGCTTCAGGGGCAGACTAATAGAATGTTTGTGCTCCTCTGATTCATGCATGCAGTGAATTAAACTCTTCCCCCAGGCAAAAGGGACCTGCCCTGCAGAGGGGCACTGCATCCTCTGGCTGGGGGCTCTGGGAGAAGTGGGAGGATGTCCCTCCTGCTGCTGGATATACACACACACACACACACACACACACACATACACAAGTGTGCTCAAACACAGTGCACAAAGGGCTTTTGGAAAGCACATCCTGGCTCCCAGCTGGTTTCCCTGCACTGTCACCCTGAATACTGCTCCTGGACCCATTTTGTCACCTTTGCTCTTACTGAAGCTTTTACAACGTGTTGGGCTTTTACTGTACACAGCTGCTTTCCTGCGAGCCCTTCAAATCATGAGGATTAAATTGCGCCGGTATGGAAACCAAGGGAACATTTATCACTGACAAAAGGCAGCAAGAATTTTTCTAAATCAGAGATTTTCTTACAGTAGAACTTTTGTTACTGGAGCAGATCTATAATAATATCACTACTGTTTCAGTATTTTTATTACAGTGCTGCTGGGAAGAGCAGCTCTTTTAATACAAATGCTGTCATTTAGAATTGCTGCTATGGTAGAAATTTTAAATTAAGCACTGTCCTTTATACAAAATACAGCACCACCTGCTTGAACACAGAGCTGATAAAACACTATATTTTTTTTTCCATGTGTCACATCAAATTATCCAGCAATATAAAAGAAATGAAAGTACACAAAAGTCAGGGCTTTTTTTCTGAAATGGCTTCACCTGTATCTTCTCCTTACAAGCACAATGTGCTGGGTGGGGGGCAGAGATAGACTGAACAGGCTCTTCAGAGAAAATTCCTTCAAAATGACCAATTTTTATGTCAAAACTACATTCAGAACCACAGCTCTGGTGTCCTTTCAGTTCAGATCCATAACATATCCCCAGCTGCACAAAATGTCTGTGTATTCACAGGTGTGGGAAAAGGACTTCTAGTACAGCTGTACAATGAAATTCTCCTGCCTAAGCCAAAAGTTCATTTGCAGTGTGGCTTATAGCAGTTTCTGTAATGAATAAATTACTGGCTGACACAGCTAAATCAATCTGCTGATTTTTTTTTAATTTGTTTTTTTTGCTGTTGTTAATGTTGTTTTTCTGTGTGGTAGTGAAGTGCTGTTGTTTCAGCATTAGACAAGAAATTGGGGAATATTTCATCAGCTTGCCAGGCTGGCCAAGGGGTCCTGTTGCCAGGATTAAAGCCCCTAAGAAAGGAAGCACAAATCCCACCTTTCTTTTCCACTGCAACAAGGATGGTTGAGGCAAGCCCCAAACTCAGACTGATTTATGGCAAGGGTAGGGTTTGGCTGTGCACCCCCAAGCCAGAGAGGAGCCCCAGGTGTGCTGATGGAGGCTGAAGCACAAGCAGAGGCAGTATCTTATCCCCTCATGTCTGCTGTGAGTGACCTCAGGGCCAGGGCACTCCACATGTTGCTGTCAGAGGTTGTCCTCTGCACTCCAGGTCATGAGAGTTCAGGCTGGGAAAAATACAAACCACAACCTCAAGTCTTGTGCCTGAGTGTCTTTGAACTATTTTTGAGGGCCTCTTGCCACCTACAGATTATTCCAGCAAAGGAAAAATGCTTGTGACACATTCCCAAGCATTACACCATTACCTAGTATTTATTCTTCTGCATGTCAGATAATTGGCAATGTACTGATCACAGTCATTTCTTCCATGGGGCAAGCACACATTGAGGCTCCTGTGATGGGGTATATAAAGCTTGACTTAGATCCAGAGAATTTTGAAGGAGGTGCTGACAATACACTCATTAATTCACAATTACATTCCTTCAGAGAGCCTCCTGGCACTTTCTAAATACTGTTTAGAGCACATGCCTCTTTTATGAGACAAGTATTGTGACTATGGAAGTCAAAAAAACAAGGACAAAGAGGTTTAAGTAACTTGCCCAGAGCCCTACAGGAAGGCACTACCAGAGGTTACCATAGAAATTAGCCCTGTGAACAGAGCCATCTGTTCACAATGGCCTGAACTTTTGGGATTTATTTATATTTGACAGAATTGTATTTTTTCTATTACTGTAGGTGTCGGCTTCCTGGGAGAAAGCAAAGATTTGGTAGTTACTAATGATTCCTTAGTTACTATGAAATGTGTGAGAGGTTGACACTAGGAGGTGACAAAATGGAGTTGCCATTCCAAATCAAACCCCAATCCAGAAAAGCCTTTCAAAATTCTGAGTTTGCCTTGCTGGAGCCACTGAAGTTTCCAGAAGAGATAAAGGATGTACATACATCCCTGCAGGGTCTGAACAGAGTCTCTGTGTGAGGCTGTGCCTTGTAGCACCCCAACTACTGGGAGTGCAAGAACCACAGTGACCTCTGAAAACTGCAAAGACTCCAGTCAGTTCTCTCAAATGTGGCATTAGGATCATGTTCATTGTGGAAACAGTGCCTAGAGATCTGGTATCCATCAGGGGTCTTGTCCCCATCATGCTAGGCACTGTACTTTGCCAGTTTGTGTCCTGTCCCTTCCCAAACAAGCTTGTTGCTCTGTGAGCTTGTTTTCTGTTGCAGTTCTGTATTTCATCTGACAGATGAACCCTTCCTCTATGGTTTTGGGAGAAAAAAGAGGCAGCTCCCATTGTTCCATTGTCCTCCAGCATGGAAAGAGACTGACAAAAATCAACAACTTCAGATATTCAGTGCTGAATAGCAATGTTTTAGTTTATAGAAACAAAGGTTGTGCTTTAACAAGCCCCTGCCACTGTATTTCTGAAGACTATGGTGGTTTTGTTGAGAGATAAACATGAAGAGGCTTTTAAAGCTAAATCATATTGCTTGAGGATTGTGCCCATCCTGGCACACGATATAGAGCAGGTCTTGGTAAAATGATCATTGACTTGGTAAGGTCTTTGAGGCAAGCTCTGTCCATTAGGGCCTGGAGAGACATCCCTGGTTAGTTTTTATTTTTATGTTGTACAACAACGTTAAACAATAGTTCATGTTTTCTCACTGATACCTTAAGCTGAGTTTGCACTGATAACAATTTCTATATTTTCAGAATAAATAAGATCTGTTAAAACTACTTGGCTGGCAGCATAAGGATTGTGTTTGCAAGGATCTCTTGTGGTCAGACCATTCAGAGGCTGTTGGTCCGTTCTGCCATGAGTAATATACTCCAGTGAGTAGCTGTACTGGACCAGCAGGGCTAGTGTCCCTCGCAAGGAAGAAAGAGAGCTGTGTAAATGAACTATATCTTGATAGCCAAAAGGCTAGGAAAACTTGCCACAACTCTGCAAATCTTCTGTGAATTTTGATTTTCTTTAAAAAGTCAAAACATTAGTTATTAGAGTTAAAAATTTTTACTTGCTTCAACTGCGAATTAAAGCATTTTCTCATGAGAAATAATTAGTTTTAATTGTTCTTTTTCCTTTTCTTGTAGCCTTATCTCACGGAATAAGTTGTCATTATAAGAGATCAAAAAACTCATTTTTCTCAGGGAAGCCTGGATTCCAGGACATATTGAAAACCTGATTGTAAACTGAATATTTGGCAATACTAAGAAAGCAGGGCCTCTTTTGTTTGAAAGACAATCTAGCAGATCTACTCCAGATAAAACCAATTGTCTGCTTTACAGGTATCTGGCAGATGAGAGGTCAGTTTTGGCCCATTCAAGCCATATAGGGGTT
This sequence comes from Peucedramus taeniatus, assembly GCA_013400575.1. Classification (NCBI taxonomy): domain Eukaryota; kingdom Metazoa; phylum Chordata; class Aves; order Passeriformes; family Fringillidae; genus Peucedramus; species Peucedramus taeniatus. Next base: position 226,748 of record WBNO01015778.1, read on the forward strand.
TTTTTTGTTTTGTTTTGTTTTTTTTTTTTAAGCAGTACTTTCTCATAAACAGAACTTCATCAGACTGAAACAGCCCTCTACTGCTGTGTGGCTGCTCTGTTTTCCTCTAAGCAAATTCTTCACATGCCCAGAAGGAATCTTGTTTCCAACATCTGGGAGCACTTTAGAGGCTTTCATTATTTATATGCCAAGATAATATCTTTTGCCCATGAATGTGCTACTGTTCCCATTGATTAGATGTTTGCTGATTGCTGCCAACTGCAGTGGCAGGGGTAGCATGGAAGCTATTCCCCAGCCCTCGCTTTACATCACAAACTGTGGGTCTCCAAATGCCCATTTGACCTTCAGGAATTCATTAAATTTCGGCTGCTGCTGACTTGGGAAGGCTATAAAGTGAGGAGTTACAGGGGAAAAAAAAGATGGCATTTAAGTTTAAGATTAAAGACACACCAAAAGAAAACTGTAGAAAACAGCAATTTAAATGAAGGGGGGGGGGGGGGGGAAGAAAATAAGAGAGGTTGAGGAATGAGGAAGGACAATTTCTTCATCATATCTTTGATAACTAGGAGTTGCCTAGCTTGTCCCAGAGCAAGCTAGGAGTGAAAAGAGCCCGTGCAAAGGCCCATGAACCTGGCTCCTCAGGATTCCCAAGGCTCTCCCCAGCCTCTTGTCCATTCTTGCAGCCTCTGCCCAAACCTGGCCCTTGACTTTAAAGTGCTGGTCTCAGCAGAGACAAAAAGGAAAACAGGTAGAGGAAAATGCTGATAGGGCCAAAAGCTGCCACTCAAAGAGCAGCTCTGAAACCATAGCAGGAAGTTTTGCAATAAAATGAATGCATGTATTGAAAACAAGGAAGAAAGAATGGTTTCCCTGTCATTTCCTCATAGCTTTGCTAGGAAACATTCCTCAAGTGCTGCTGCAGGAAACCACCTGCAATTTTATTAAGAAAATGAATTTAAAGTTCCAGGTAATGTTAAGGCATTTTTGAGCACACAGGAATTAGCAGGTTTTTGATGAACTCCCTGAGCTTTTGAGAGGACTAGTTTGCATCTCCTGTTGGACTAGCTGCTGTATCTGCAAGGTTAGTGGCCACAATAGCCCTGCTGCTATGGGGAGATCCATGAGGATAACCTGGATCTTCATAGTCCTGCTCAAGTAATTCACTCGGTAGACATGTGTCCAGAATGTCTGATTAAATGTATTTTTACTTGAACCTCTAAGTAATAATTGCCTATTTAATTTTTCTTCTGCAGCAAGCAGTGGTATATATTGCACACTGTATTGGCAGAGACGCTGCCCAGGTTTTCTCAGGTTAGTTTCCAATGTGATTTTTTCCTAGTAGACTTATGATGCTTGACTCCATCTCTGGCACATCTGGCATCTTTAGGAGCAATATTGACAATTTGTAAGTATTTTAAAGTTCGATGTTTCAACAAGGATACTGTATTATTTTTTCTGAAGCTATTTATAGGAGCACTCAATGGTTTTGTTTGCTCATTTTCACTATTGCTGACAAAGACCTGATCCCAAACCACTCAGTGTAATTGCCACTATGACATAACCAACAATTTGATTCATTTGATTTTAAAGTTGCTAGACATTTAGAGACTATAGGGTTTCAGGTATTTTTCATCTTATATAGATGCCCAGAAATGGAAAAACAGACACCAGGTCCTCAGCTGGTATACAGTGGGGTAACTCTGTTATGGTCACTGGAGCCATACTAATTTACAGTAGTTGTGGATCTAGTTTGTTTCCAGAGTATGCATTGATTTTGCCGTAACTCACTATTTCCTGGTTTCCAGCCATTTAAATGTAAGTGCATTTGATGTTCTGGGAATGTACATGGCATTGCTGTGTCAGTCTTGATGCTGTCTTAATGATGCTTTTGGGCAGTGAATAATAACCATAGGGTAGCTTGGAAATTAAACTCCCGATTTTATTCTTATAGTCTACTAGATTAGCAATTAAATTTCAGGTCATTTATATACTTAAAGGGTCTGGGAGTGTAGAGAGTTCTGAATTAAAACATTAATGAGCAGTGTTGTGGAAAGTAACTGTTCAGCAAGGGGGCAATTCCAATGGTTTTGGTGCTGGAGAAAGTTTAGGGAGCCCCCTGCTTATTTGCACCTCTGTGGTTACAATGTGACAGCTCATTTTCTTCGTTTTAAGTTTATATAAGTCACCTCTTTTTTCCCAGAAGGTTATTGCAAACAGAATGTCACCAGTCTGCTCCTCCCCATAGCTGCTGACACACACAGGCTGAGCTCCTCACTGATGTCAGCGATATCCATGGCTTTTTGCAGGTGTGGGCAGGGCATTTCCAGGGGACGTGGCTGTTCATGGCTGACCATTCCCTTGCCTTCCAGCACCACGATGCTGACTGACAGAACATGCTGTCACCTGTACCCTTGGAATAAAACTGTCATTCTGAATCCTTCTAACAAACTGATGATGGTTCCATGTAAGAGAAATCCTCGTTAGTGACTATAAAACACCATTTTAGGCAGATTTAGAGCTCTCTAGCTGGATTTGTGTGAAGTAGGAGCTGGCGTTGTTTCGCGGGCTTTGAACTCCAGCCAGTTTGCAGCACACCAGGGCCTGATGGGCTCTCAGGAGCTCTGCAAAGAGCTGTCCCTGGCTGCCCTGCCGTGGCCCTGCTAAGTCCCACTGCCTGGGAAGCCTCTTGCTGCTTCAAGGAGTGCAAATGGAGTCTGACTTCTCTTTGGCGAGTGTGTAAGGAGTGACTGACGGGTGGGGGTTTGAACTCAAAGGTCGGCCTGCTCGGTGTCGGCACGTCGAGTTTTGTCCACGGTTGATAAGAACTGAGAGTAGGCTTCAAATCCAGCTTCACTGAAAGTGACTGCAGATATCATCTAAAGAGTTTAGAGATAAAAGCTGCTAAGGCCATGAGAGATACTGTTATTAAAGGGAGTTTTTTGGCATGTATCTAAAAAAGAACATATCCCTGATTATTTGTTCTGTCCCTCATTTCATACTCACCGACCAACAGTTTTGAACATGTGCACAAGAACCAATGTTGTACTGTTTGAGTTATTTCAGAGCTTCCTTTTTAATATTACTAATTGACCCAGTGATGGATGCTTGCTCTCCTTACTTTATCACTGTAATGTTCTAGCTAATTCCCTGCTGAAGCAGCAGAGCTACCCATTAAGCAAGCGCTACAAGCTGATAAGGAACAGCAATATGATTTATGCATTGCATCAGGGAACAGGGACAAATATTGGCATCAAGGTGACTTATTTGACTGTGAAGTTTACAGTGAAAAGGTCTCAGTGGGAAGCACCAGACATCAGATCAGTGTTTTGCCATAAGCAGGGAGCCAAACATGTTTTTCTACTCTGAGTGATACTGTGTTCAGCATGGAGGATGCAAGAAAGAAGACAAGAAACCAAGGGCAAGCAGCAATGCCGTGCATCTGCAATTCAAAATGGTAGATACTGGGTAAGGGGGTAAACACAGTAATCAAGATTTCTATGTGAGTTTTAGTCCTTAGGTGTTTCCAGGTAGAGCCTTATTTGTGTATGGTAACACCAGCCTTTATTGAATGAAGGTGACCGTATGCATTGGCAGAAAACTAGGGAGATGGGACTAGGGATTTCTTAAAAAATAAATCCAACCAGGCAATAAACCCCCATATTTTTTCTTCTCATGAGACACAGTGAATGATGATCCATAAATTATTATTCGCACACTGACAGCTTTTCTTTCTCTACTTCACAGACATCATGACCATCAGCTTCTTAGAGTCATAGCCCCATTTTAGCCAGGGTTCCACCCAAATCCTTATGGAAAACATAACACAAGAATAGCTGTTGAGGGCCAGACCTGAGGTGTGTCTGCCTCAGCATTCTGTCTGTGACAGCAACCTCTAGCAATCTCCTGAAGAATATAATAACTAAATGGGCATATAGAAATGACCTTTTACCACTAGCAAGATCCAGCTTCTGGAAGTCTGTCATTTAGTGAGTCCCTGAACTACAGAACCTATCCATATCATTGTGGCCTTTGTGACCATTTCTTCCATGATTTTTTTAACAGATCATGGAGATGATTTTGCTTTTGGCCTTGCAGCATTGTGAGTTCCCTAATCTAATAGCGTGCTCTGTGGAAGACCACATCCTGATTTCAAAGAAGAGATGAGATTGGGCTCATTTGTGATATGGTAGCTGGAGCACTGCAGATCTTCTAGGCTTACAGTGCTGCACAGTAGTAGACAGAAACCCAGATGACAGATTCCTAGAGTTGTGTATATAACCAGCTTCATGTGTTGCTCTTCATATGGTGCTGTCAGATACAGGGGTCCACATCCAGCACCCCAGTAGCCATCTCTCATACATCATCCCATCGGTGAACACGGGAGATGGGAGTGGGGCAAAGCTTGTCTTAATTCTGCCTTCACATCCGGAAGTAGCTCACCTTCTGTCATACTGCTTAAAGCAAAGTTTCATAGGTCCTAGAGAAGTCCTTGTGGTGTTTTCAGTTTTCTGAACTAGAAATGAGTAACAATCAGGTAGCTTTTCTGCTTCTGTGCTTTTAAAAATCCCTATATGACATCCATGTCCACTTTGTAGGCACAGACTACCTAAAAGCTATTCTTATATTCTGGCCTGCTTGTATGTGGTATATGCAATGCTTCAATTTTCTGTAGGATTCATTTGATAAACAGCTCTAGCTGAAGTTCACAGCAGTTGGACAGATGCAAGCTGCCAAAGGAATACGTGAACTCATCATTGAAGAGGAAACAAAGGGGGCAGATTAGAGCCAGAGCAGGATCTGTCCATGTGGTGCAGCAAGGGGGACTGTCCCTGAGTGCAGACACAGTGACACTAGGTTTCCAGAACTCAGCCTTTAAATGGGGGAAAGGCAGAAAGAAGGATCATATTGGATAAGCACCACAGTGGTGAGCAAAGCCTCCAAACAGGGGATGTCAAGCTCTGCAGCAGAAGGGGGTGATTTTTAAATGCCAGCTCTTCCATGACAGACCAAAACCGCCATGGATGCTCAGAGCTCCGAGCCACAACTGTGCACCATGTCTGAGGACAGATACCAGAAAAGGTAAAACATTAATTTCAATTTCAACACTTTTGTCAAGAGTCTAAAACATTTCTTTAAGCTTGTTGGGTGTCAGTGTCCTCACCTATAAAGGAGAGACAGCCCAACTCAGCAGCTCACAATATCATTGTGAAACACAGACAATTAATGCTTGGAAAGTTCATGAGCTGTTGAAAGCACCACACAAATGCTAAATATTATTATTGAATTACAGCGTGATTGAAACAAATTGATTTGTTAGGAAAGTTTCAATGAATCCTATTTGTAACAAATTCCATTTCATTTACAACAGTGAGTCATCCGCTGGTTCTTCTGCTAATCTATTTATACATCCTGCTGAAAAGATAACCAATTTTAAGAATCAGATCTCAACATAACTGCTCCTTAGGACAGTGGGATCAAGCATCTTATAAAATGTGTGGTAGTGTAAATCCCTGCTTAGCTCTCCCCTTTTTTATCATATTTGATCCTGACAAAGGTAGTATGCAAAGCACCTGCAATAAAATGTCCCTTTTTTGAGTGTTCTGAGGTTGCCCAAAAGTACAGTCCTTCTCTTAAAGACCAGTGCTTCAATAAACTTGGTCTAAAATTAAACGCATCATTTTCTGATTCTCTGCAGGTTTCACTACATAGGATGATTACAAGCTATGAAATACTGAGTTCTGGAAACCCAAATTACTCCTGGGTTGAAACCTCCCTTAAATGGCAGCCCTCACTTCAGTGGAACAATTCAAACCACAGGATGGAATAGCTCAAGATGGCAACATGTCTTTGGTCCTGTTCTGCCTCATTTTCTCTCTCTGCAAGGCAGAGGCAGAGCTATGTCTCTGGCTGTACAGAAATCATAATTTGGATGTTTGGATGACAGCATCCAGTGTCTCAATTAGTTATGCCAGCTTGCATCAAACACTCATTATTAACTGCCACAGATTAATGACCCACTATGAAGCAAATCCCTGCCAGGGGACAAGGGGCCAACATTTAACCACTGCAGGAAATTTCAGAGAGGGAGCTTCGTTTGGTGAAACAGGAGGATTATGTTGGGGTTTGCTATGGATACTGCAGTGAGAGTGGGATGCAGAAAGGGAGTGAACCCTGGTTAGATGGAAGGATGAGAAAGGGGAGTGCAAGAATGAGGTGCCTGGCTCCCTTGACAGAGAGGGGACAGTGGCAGAGGGGTTAAAAGGGTGAAGCTGTGCTGTGAAGAGCTCAGCAAAGCAGGTACATGTTTGAGCTGGGTTCAGGGAAGCAGCATCTCACATCTTCACAGGAAATTTTCCTGTTTCTAATTAAAAGCAGTCAATCAGGACTTAGCAAATGAGAAAAGGCAAAATGAGCCAGGGATAGAAAATTTATACAGAAGGCTTTCAAGAGACCATTGAAGAAAAGAGGAAATTTTCAGGTAAAACTAAACGCAGAAGGATGATATTCTTCTCCTACAATAAAAATAAAGGAACTTCTGCATGAGGGCTGTCCTCTCTCCCCATCTCCCCTGGCCTCCAGAGCCCCAGAAGGTACCTGCACCCTCCTGCAGGCTGGCACGGGGTAGGATAGTAGGGCACAGGTAGTGTAGTAGGCAATGGCAGAATCTTAATAGTTTTGCTCTCCTGGGTGTTGCTTTCACTTAGGCCTGGGCTACTCTCTGGCATAGGTATGTTGCCCACCATTAACACAAGTGTTTCTAAAATTAAAGTAAGAAGAAGGCAAGTACTGGCACTTCACAAGAATTTTTTATTTTTTTTTAAGCCTGAAAGAAACCCAGTGAAATACTTCTGAAATAACAGGAATGAGACAGTTAAAGTGTCATACAAAGGCTGCCTTTAAAACTTCCTTTTTATTTTCTGATCATCATTTTTGATCTTCTTCAATCGAATGGAGCATCACTTAGAAACTGATGAAAAGAGAACCTTCATCTGGTTATTAACTCCTTGATGAAAGACCTGTAAAAAGTGCATTGTTCATTAACAGGACTTTAGAAAATATTGAAAATTAACTGAATTTTTTATGAGATACATGGCTTCTTGCAAGTTATAATTGGGCATGCACACTGGAAAGCTGACCAGTTATGACTGCAAAGATGGGAGCAGTGTTGTGCTGTTGCCAATAAAATGAACATGTTACTAGACTTCCCATTCCCTTCTTCACCACTTGGATAATCTCCCTCCCTAAATGACACTGATTTGAGAAGTAGGAGAGACAGTTTGAGCTAAAGCAGGGTAGCTAAAAATTGTCTGTCCTAACAGATATCAGATCAACTTTTTTTCAAGATACCAAACCAACAATTTTAAAGTTACAAAAAACTTTACACAAAGGAAAGGTCATCTTTGACTAGAAAAATAAAAGCTTTTATTTGGAGTGGCACACACCCTAATAGAGTGACCTGGCAGTGCTGCTCCAGCACTATCCAGGTGCTGTGTTTGTGTGCCTTGTGGTCTCTGATTCCCCTTTCCATCCTCTCAGCAGGGCTGGCTCCTATGATAGTTCATAGCATAGCTGGGAAATGACTCAGTGCATGTTGCTGGGCCTCTCCTACCTAAGCTGTTCTTTGGCCTCTGTTCCCTCTTGGGAGAGAACAAGAGAGAAGGTTCGGGACCTCTGCAGAGCAAGAGATGGATACAGGTGGAGAAGAGTCCCAGCTGTGGCAGGGAAGGCCCTGCTGGCTGATGGCCCTCATTCCTCACCAATGCAGTGTTGATGGAGCACCCCTTAGCCCTATCACAGAAGAGGCAGAGGGTGCAGTGCTGCCCCAGTAGGGCCATGGAGCACTGGGTTACACAGGTGCTCCACAGGACACTCCTCTGTCCCCTCTGAGCACTGTCACCTTGTCCTGGCAGCCCTTTCTCTGCCCAGCTGACATGGGGATGCTTCTGGGGACAGGTGGAGGTGCAGAAAGGAGTCCTTTTGCTGAAGAATGCACACCTCATCCCATCCTGCTGTCGATAACCAAAGGCTTATTTTTTTAGAGAGATAACCCACAGGAGATGATCTGTGCAGGAGAGAGAGAGAATGGACCTCTGTTCTTTAAAGTCTTGAAGCAGGAGCTGGGCAAATGTTTCTCTTCATAACAAAAAATCAAAGCTTGGGCAGAAACATTTGTGCAACTGTGTCACATACCAAGAGTGTTTCAGTCTGTCCCTCTTCAAAACAAAAGGGGGAACATCGGAACAAATAATCTTGTCTCCGTATTAGTTAAAGGAGATGTTCAATTTATTTTTGTTTCAAACTCATGCTTAGGCTGGAAGGCTACCTAAATCAAAATATATGTAGCCTGCTGTTTCTACAATGAGAATGTTTTATTTTTAGTTGACCCAAATTTTGACCCAAATCACATATTTTTAAATTTTTCTCACATGAGAAAACAAAACAGAAATGAAAATTCATTTCAAGCATTTCAGAAACAAACATCTTTTTAAAATCCCTGTGTTGGACCAAGGTACTATTAAATAAACAATTAAAAATAAGCAAACTCACAATCACTGTTGATAGTCCCAACAGGGAATGAATACCAGGCCTTCAGCTGAGGTGGTTATGACTTTTATTTCAGTCATGCTTTGAAGTTCTATGGATCTTGAAGATTTAACTATTTCCAATTGTGTTGGAAATGAGGATGCAACATTAAAGTAGCTGCCTTTTTGAAGGACTTCACTTTCACACCTACGTGTTTGAATTGACCTTGCTGTGCAGATATGGGCAGAAATTATACCACATGAGTTCCACCTGAATTGCTCTAGGATGACCCTGCTTGAGCAGGGAGTTTGGACCAGATGATCCACTGAGGTCCCTTCCACCTTTTCTCATTCTCTAATTCTGTGATTCTGTGCCTAGTTTGGAAAGAAGGGTGGTTTGCCTGAATTTTCTTGCTTTAAGGAGATTTCAGTAACATCTTCTGGGTGAAAGCCTCTGTAGTGATGCTGCATCTGTGTTCTGAGCAAATTCCACCTGGCCTAGCCATGCATTCAGCTGGACTGAGCTGTGTCTTTAAGGAAAACATAGAGTTAAAAATAGATCCTTGAGAAATGAAAAGCTTGTAATTGCTCTAAATGCTTTTTTAATAAAAGGAAATTGCTGCAGGAAGCGATTCCTTATATTCCAGGCTCTGACAATTGTTTCCAATAAGTGCAGCTTGGGGTAGCTATTATCTCACTAAGTTGTATTAATGTGTTTGTTGTTGCTGCTTTTCCTTTTAAAATAATCTACAGGATAACTGGAGTTCTTCTGCTTTACCTGTGGGTTTTTGCCATAAAAGCTGTTCCAAGGGGTTCTTTACCCAACACTAATGCCTCACAGTAGCACATAATAATCTCCTCCTTTCTCATTCCTCACTGGACCATTGGCCAATTAGCAGGATGTGGTGCTTTGAAATGCTCCTCCCCTCCCATTTTCCCAATCATTCTTCCTTCCCTGAACCAAAACACCCTGAGTACAACAGATCCTTCACCCCGAGGATCTGAGCCCTTTCATGCAGAGCTGCCTCTGCACAGACCAGTGTGCCAAGACCTGAATCCTGGGAGTGGCTCATCACACAGCCAGCAGCACAAAGCACTGGGACATGCCTGACCTGGATCATGCAGTGGGCAGTTTAGGGGATACATGAAATCAAGGTGTGATTCAGAATGGGTGGTGACTCTGTGGACTCTTGTAAATGGGAGAACAATTTGGGACCTGAAGTTTTACAGGCTCTGTTGACATTCTGCAGTCTCACAAAACCCACAAGCCAAGAAACCAAGAGGCTTATAGCAATTTTTTAACTGGCAAAAACTTAATGTTAGTGGCTGGTGACTAAAGGGAGATTACAGAAGCTCAAAAATTTGTAAAAACTAACTTGATTCAGAGAAAGTCGAAGCACGTTACTTCCAGTGTTGACGAAAAGCTCCTTCCCTCCTGTTAGAGATTACAGTCCAGACTCCAGTTCTACTGAAGGTGGTACTGAGAACCAGGGTGGACAATCCCCAGTCCAAGGTCAGTGACAAGTTGGCATCATTTCCAACTCTTTCAACAGCTTCAAATATCAACCATTTTTAATAACCTCTACTACTAAAAACTGTTTCCTACTTTTCTTGAAAAGACGGATTTCTGTCCCTCAGTGATTGAAGACAAAGGGACCTTTCAGATGAACACACAAACACATTTTCCTTCTGTACTCAGCACTGGTGAGGCCATGCCTTTAGTACTTCCAGTTCTGGGCCCCCCACTTCAAGAAAGACACTGAGGTGCTGGAGCAAGTTTTGGGGAGGGCAATTAAGGTGGTGAAGGGTCTGGAGAGTCACATGAGGAGCAGCTGAAGGAGCTGGGGGTGTTTATCCTGGAGAAAAGGATGCTCAGGGCTAACCGTATCACTCTCTACCAACTCCCTGAAAGAAGGGTGTAGCCAGGTGGGAGTCGGCATCTTCTCCCAAGCAACCAGCAACGGGAGGATGAAGCCTCAAGCTATGCTAGGAGAGATTCAGGCTGGACATCAGGAAGAATTTCTTCAGAGAAAGGGTGACTAGACTTTGGAATGGGCTGCCCAGGGAGGTGGTGGAGTCACCGTCCCTGGAGGTGTTTAAGGAAAGACTGGACATGTCACTCAGTACCATGGAATGGTTTACAAGACAGTGTTTGGTCAAAGGTCAGACTCAATGATCTCAGAGGTCTTTTCCAACTTGCAGGATTCTGTGGCTGTGTAAGTGAAGATGATGGACTGTCCTTTGGGTTTATAGCCAGGTACTGTCTCTCAGGTAGCCCCAGTCCACAACAGCAAGTGTGGAACCCCTTGCTGGATGGAAGACCCACTGCAGAACAGGGTATGTGTGTACCCAAACCAGAATCATCTCCACAGTCTCACTAAGAAGGAAATATGAAACAGCCTATCAAAGATAGGATATGGACAACAAACACCCTGTTCTATTGTTGAATGCCAAAGGTAGATTTGTATGCAGCATTTTTAATAATTAAACAGCAAAACAGTGTTGCCATCTGCCAACATCCATCTGGTGAGGGGAACACAAAGCTCTGAGTGAGAAGCCAGCACCAAACAAAATCCATTCACTAACAGGAGATATTCCAGCAATCAGGTCATGGATGCTCTGTGGTGCTGTCATTTCTCCTGCTCAAAAATAACAGGCAATCCCAATAGCCCCTGTTTAAATAAGGCTGCTGGTGGAGCATGAAGCCTTGTCAGTACAGGCAGAGACATGGCTTTGTAGTGGAGGTTGCAATAAATATTTTGCAATCAGAAACACTATAATGTTATTTATAAACATAGGGATACTCTGGCTTCAGTGCTATTGTTCACATCTGGCTACACTCATTCCTGCCCTGTAAAGGAAGCAGACTGTCAGAGAGATGTCTAGAATGTGATGATAATGTTCAGGGACAAGGAAAGCTCACTATAAGGAAGGATTCAGGAGGTTCAGACTATATTTTACACAAGAGAAAATTAAGAGGTGACATGACAGAGGTAGTAAAACTAGGGAATCTAGTAATTCCCAGATAGTCTTTCAAATATCCTCTCAAATAAGAGTGAGCAGCAGCCTAGTGAAATTAAAAATACATTTTATACACATCAAAGGGAATACTGGGGTTATGATTGGCTAGCTGTGATTGTTGCACAAAGCAGAATCATTGAACTTGAAAATTTCAGTACAGTATTTTTTCTTCATCTTTCTCTAACTTTTGGAGCCTGTTTGTTTTTAGTAATTTAATGGGGTTCTGAAACATTTACGCAAATGCTCAAAGTATGCACAGTTATATAAGCACAGGTATCAGACAGTATTGTCTGTTCTCTACATGGCTGTAGAGTAAGAAATGTGCACTGTAAACTGAGGCAGGGCTCCCTATTCGTTATAAGCAGGATGGGGAAGAACCAGATCCAGCACACAGCAAACCCCACCATGGACTGGGGTCACAGTTGTGGAAATGACCCTTTGGATGAGCAGTATTGCAGCCAGATACCCAGGGGGGTTACCATCATCAGAGCATCCTCATCCTCCCTTGGAGAGCTCCCACAGAGCTTCACTCTTATGGAGCTCTGAACAATGCCAGCTGATGCCAGAAGCCACTGGGGACTGAGGGCAGTTGCTCTTTTACAAGAACAGACTTATCACTTCCAAAAGCCAGAAAAATACAGCTGTATTACTAGCTGTGATAAGGAGGAAGCTTATTCTAGGGAAGATACATTTTCACCATGCGCTGCCTCCACTATTATTTGTGTTGCAATAATGCCATGTACAGATGGGCATAGGCAAAGAGATCTCTCTGGACCAGATAGAATCACTTCTTATTGAAAACTACCAGCTGAATGAATTTTCTCACATCAGAGTGACATGGCCCTCATCCAGTTTCAGATTGCCATCTTACAAACCCAGCAGCCTGACACTGGGATGTGCTTCTAACAGCAAGCAGATGGAAAAGGGGATGCAGCAAGGAAGTCTTTGAGGTTATCTGTGGGGAACAGGGATGGCTTTCCTACTACAGATGCCCTAAGAATGTATTTAATTTTGTCAGCTGTCTCAACTGCAACTCAACATTTTGTTCATAACAAAGGTATTTTCTATGCATTTGGCCACTAATGTTAGTTTTCACTAAGTACTAACAAAATTTTGCATAAGGGTGGTAAGGCATTGAGGTCTGCCTCCCTTCAGCTACCAGACCATTTAAAAGTATGAAGTGATAATTCTGTTTTGGACTCTATCTATGACAGGTAGCACTTAAGGCTATGTTCTTCTTGCTCAGTTGCTGTTCGTGGCTGAGCAGGACAGAACAGATCTTTTAGAGGATTGAATTTTCTGAAGGGCTGTACAGGTGTAGCCAAGGAACAAGGTCAGAACCAAGCCAAAGTTGCACGAGTCCCCAGTAGGCTACTGTGTACCAGGCATATCACACTTTCCCCCAGAATTTACTTTTTTTTGTTGAGGGGCAAGGATGTAGGTAATCTTTTCACAAAATTATAAGAGCTTTCATTGCAAGTGGGCAAGCATTTGGCCGGGGATATTTGAGAGAAGCCACATGCTGATCACTGCTCCTGTGCAGGCAGAGCAGCTTGCAAGGAATGATGTTACTGAAGCAGTGTTGGAGATTTGGGACCACAGCACCTTCTCCACACTTCCTGTTATTATTAACACATACTTAAACATTTAAACTGGAGTTTTCTGCTGGAGTGTTTCTTTTTCCTCAACACCTGAATGGGTAGAGCTGGAGGAAGGAATAAGATTTTTCTCAAATTTTTGGATGTTTTTGCTGTTCAAGCAGTTTTGCCAGTGAGAAAAGTTAGCTTTGCTATGGCCTCCCCTTTTGATTTATGGAGTCACAGGACTTCTAAGGACAGAAGGAGTTTCTTGGTAAGGAGTTTCTTGGTAAAAAACAGAGTCAGGAATATCACTTTTGCTTCAGAAGTATTTGTGTGATTTTCTGCAAAAATGTAACTATGTATTTCCAGAACACAACCGCAAAAATTACTGTTTTTCAAGGTAATTGCCTGTTGTTAATTGAGATTCAGGTGGAGCAAAAGTGATGGTTGATCCCACTCCAAGGAACTTCCCTCTGAGCTTTGTGGTATCTTGGTCTCCCATTGCCACTGGTGAGCAGACTCTCTCTGAGGATTGCACACTGCTTCTGGTGCTGCAGGAGATGCAGCTTACACCCCTTACACTAACTGAAGAGAGCCTGCTCTGATGTATTTTAAATTATTGTAGCAGCATTTGGCATTTTCCATTTAAAAGGCAAGTGCTAAAATAAATTGAGGCAACTTCTTATTTAGATACCAGGAAGTTGCAGGATAAAGAAGGAAAAAAGCAAAACAAAACTAAACAACCCAAACCAGCCAGAATCCAAATCTGTGCTTAAAATCTCGCCTATCTATTTAAGTTACTGTACCAGCTCAGCTCAATATCTAAAACAAAGAAAATGAATTATGGAACAGCACGAGGAGAGCTTGTTAATTTTCCCACTGATGCACTGTGAAATGAAAGCTTTATTCTAAGAATATCATATCCTCGGGGCTCTGTCTGGGGAGACACTGACAAATACAAATGTCCTTACAGTTTTTCTTTTATTCCTGCTTTATGGTGTATTCCAGACAGATTTCCAAAATTATATATAATAATACATAATCTGTAGTTCTGGTTTGGTGGAGTTCAAGGCTGTGATTTTCCAGGACATAACTATGCCCTGTTTGAAAATGGAAGATCAAGTGCACATAATGAAAGGCAGATAAAGTTCTAGAAGAATTTGCTTATTTCTTAATCAATATTAATATATGTGACTTTAATTTCAGCATCTTTCCTCCTGTTGTGTGCCAAGGGAACATTAACAACAACAGCAGCTTTACATTTTTATAGCTCCTTTCATCAAGAAGGATTCAAAAGTGCTTTACAAACCTCGGACAAAATTCTTCTTTGATCAGCACTGAAAATCTCTTAATCCATGGTGCAAATCTCTGTTGCACTTTCTGTGGCTTTTCTGCACATAGGACTTCCATTGATTTCTGCAGGAATTGTGTGTGTATGAAACAAGTGCAGAATGTGTAATGGAAACCTGCACTGCAGATAAAAAGGAGGTAAAAAATGCACATGCATGGATCCATTGCCCATGGCAGAAGTGCATCACTGCTGGAACAGACCCCAGTCACAATATGTGTGCATTAAAAAAAAAATAAAAAAGATCCAGTCCCAGTTCCCTAACTGGAACCCTCTCCATGATGTTGCAGAAGAGGATCTTCCTTAAAGAAGGAAAAGAACAAATATTGGCTCCTGTGCACAAATTTCCTTTGTTTCAGGGAGGCTTCCCTGTCAGACCCTTTGAATCTCCTCCTAAAAGCAGAAGGTCAGATCTGGCTGTCAATTGCCAGTGAGCAGCTGCTCACAGGTGAGCGAGTGCTGTGGGTGCAAACAGCTTTTACCCTAAAAGCACCTTTTATGGCAAACACCTCTGGGTGCTGGCTCTTGCAAATGGCAGGAGAAGGGGCCCAAAATTTCCAGAGCTTCTGTACTCTGTGTGTGTAAACCTTGCTGAGCTAAATGCTAGCTTGGAAATCTTGCAAAGTTGCCCAGGATATTCCTGAGAAAATGGTAGATTTAGGGATGACCTCCATGTTTCAGCTTTCTAGTCTACAGCTAAATCAGGAAGTGCAGAGGGGATGCAGCAAACAGTGTTTCCTGAACTATTTCCACATTCAATTTGGGCAAACCCCTAAGTTATCTATTCCTGATGATGTTTTTTCATCTTTAGAGCTACTGTTGTGCTTGTGATTAGAGTTTACAATTGATGAGGAACACTTTCCTATTTAATCATCAGAAAATGATGAGCAGCATTCTACCGAGATGAGTGGAGATCCCAAAATTATCATTAGTTCTGTAGATACTTCTATTCAGTAATCAAGATTTCAATCATGGTGTTGAACCCATAAATCTCTGGCCCTGACATGCCCTATTTTACTAGGACATTCTGTTTCTCATGAGTAGAACCATATTTTTAATGAGAAAATCATTCAGAATTAAATGTCCCCTGGGGATGCTATTTGAAGAAGAAAAATGCCTCACTTACAAAGACAGGTGTAGTAATGTGACGAGGAATCTTTTAACTACTTCACCTGGAAAAGGAAAGAGAGAATATTAGCTATATGAGTGTGAACAATATTGGTCCATTTCAAAATAAAGTTTGCAGTCTAAGGCATCATGTTTATTTATCTCACCTGATGAGCTATCCAAAGATTTTATACCTGTTTAAAACCTTTCTCTTCCCAAGAGTGGAATATGCTGTTTAAGTGATTATTTTCCTTACATTTCCTCCAGTTGGTGCATCTACATCTGCATTTGTATTCCTGTGTTTAATATCTGTTACCTAACAGGACTGCCAACTAGCATGCACACTATTATCAAGAGTTCATGTTCTATCACTGGTGCTAATCACATGTGTTAGAAACGTGATTGTGCAGCGTAAATGTGATTCTATCCAAAATTGGTTTGCTTCTAATTGCCAGCCTCAAAAAGCCCTAATTATTCACTGTAAATTTAAAGGCAGTTGAAATTCATTAGGAACTCAACAGGAACTCTTCTTTAAGTGTGTCTGAGAGCCCCAGGTCCAGTAAAGTCAAAATCAAGGTGTACATACTGAGCCCACCCTCCATCCACAAGAGCCATCATCACAAGGTGCTGCTGTGGTTTTGACTTCCAAAACTCTGCCTTGAGCTTGCATTTAGAGGGAAGGGTTCTGTGGTGTTTGAAGGTAGCTAGGAAAAGTCTAAAGTAACTTGATCCAAATAATTAAACTTGGAGATAAATTGGTGCTTTTCATCTTCAAAGTGCTTTACAAACATTAATTAGTTGGGCTCAGCGAAGCCTCGCAGAGTGGAAGCCACTCAGTTCCTATCTCCTGTGAAGTGACTTCCTTGGTGGTGCCCCCCCATACTATTTTTAGTACATGCAAGGGCCTGCCTCATGTTTCTCTACTTTCTTTTCACATGACACAAACCTCTTCTGTGTTGAAAATCATGCTGGCTTAATAATGGGTATAGGGGAAGATTTAAAATTAAATAGCCTTTTAAAACAGCAATTGGCTTGGGTTTTCCTGGAAGAACTGAGGCATATGAAGATCAGAGGCAGGCACCTTCATACCCTGCGCCAGCTTCCAAACCTTCAAACCTTCTGTCCCCTTTGAACATGAAAAGCTCTGTTTCAGGCACACCAAGAGGTGGATCCATCGGCTGCTGGTCAGTGCAAGCATGTGTCCCACTGTGAACAAAGTTAGGGTGAATTTCAGTGCCTGCCTGGCTGCCAGGTTTCCTTGCCCAGTAATGCATCTAAAAAACGTCCATTGGGAAAGAGAATACTCTCTTCATGGCTCTGCATCACTTTGTCATAGGGCTCTGCTTCTTCCTCAGGCTTAGAAACATCTCTTTCTGTTGGAGTCTGGTGACCATGAGGAGACAGACACACTTTTTGCAAATTTGCCTATTTTGTGACACAAATTAACAATTTTATCATGGCTGTTCTCCTCGCATGGGCGGCTGCTTAACCCTGGATTGGCTCAGCTCTTACTCCAGGAGAGCTGCTGGAATCTTCCCTACAGAAGCAGCCCCATTCTCCCATTGCCTCTCCTCTCCTCATTTGGTAGCTGCTGTTTCAGACATTTCCAGCTTAATTGGTACTGTGTACCAAGTCCAGCTGTGTTTTTTTCCTACATGGCTGAGCTCCTGATGACCCTCTTCAAAGGTTACTCTATTGCAGTCATACTGCATTATTGTTATCAAATAGCTGTTGAAGCCCCAACCCTTCAATTTACTTGTCTGTCTGTCTGCCTCTCCTCAACTTGGCATTTACTTTACCAAAACAGTGGGGCAGCCTGCCTACTACAAGTAGTAATATGTAAGTGAAGACAAAAACCTGGTGGCTCTTACTGCAGGAAGCAACTCTGAAAAGAAAAATCCAAACTGACTTTTTTTTTTTCTTTTTTCTTCCCTACTGGTTTGTAAAAGGACAAATAAGCAGACAGTCCAAAATAATCATATTTATTCAGTGTGGTAGACCCAAAATCTTGCTGAAAAGAACAGGTCTCCTGGTTGCATGCCAGCCTACAGTGAGAAAGCCCAGGGGACAGCTGTATTCCTGGTTTTCAGCATGACTTTCACAAAGTCGTTTTGCTTCTCAGTGTCTCGGGTCCACACATGACTGGGTGTTGTGGGAATAAATAGGGGAGGGTGGAAGCAGAGGGGAGGTGAGCAGCCAAGCTCATCCAGAAGGCACTGGGGGAGTTGTACAAACCCTTACAGACTTCCCTCTGTTGCACTCTCCTTTGGGTTTCACCACTTCCCATTTACAATAGCTGGACATCACTTCCTGGAAGAAAATTAATGTATTACACTGTTTCCTCTATAACTTGTAGCTACTCAGCTACTTATTTTTGTCTGGCAATGCTAACTGGAGCTCTAGGTTTGACTCTGTTTCCTGACCAGCCCCAATGTATTGTCTGTCTTCTATCACAATCTTAAAATAGTCTGTCCTGGTCTCTGTGAAAGCAGGCACAGATGGATTTATACCCCTGTCTCATAATGTGCAGCTCTTTGGAATTGTTGCAGAAAATATCTGTGGTGGAAATTGTGTGGTACTTTAATCTCAAAACCACGAGAAATTAATAAAAAGAAAAATTGGGTGGTTTGGTCCTTCAGGCATCAGTTTTATCTCTACAGATCTACCCCAAAACCCCAAATGAAAGAGCCATACCTGTCTAAAATTTTCCATAATAAAATTCCTTGCTGTGTGTCTATATCAGTCTCATGCATATCACTCTGGGTTTTCTAGAGGAGCATGGAGTGCCTGGAATAAACAGCTACAGCATTAACACTGGGAATACAACTACTGAGTGGCAAATCCCTTCATAGCAATACCTTTTCCTCAAAGAAAACAAGTGATTTGGTGAAAATAAAATATTTTGAAAATTTCAGTGGACTTGTGCTGCTGCAAAGCGAAATTCAGTGAAAACAATCTAAAACTTTCATTCTGGTATTGAGAAAAAATTAGTGCCACTTCTGTTCCACTAACTTCTGTCACTTCTGCCACTTCTTCCAATTTATTTTGTAATTTAAAAATCTTGTAGATGCTTAAGTCAGAGAAAAAAATTAATCTGAGGCTGAAGAAAATGCTACAGTTAACTTAAATTGATTGCCAAAAAATGTTGAAAAGATTACATTGCAGGACAGCTGCAAATGAATTTCTCTCATGATTTCTCAGCATAGCCAGGAAAAATAAAAATCTCAGTTATTCACACAGCTCAGTTATTTATTGTCATCATAATTTTTTATCTGATGGCTTCATATAGCAAAGTAAAGCAAGTGGGAGAAGACAGTGGGGACATAAGGCCATTGTGACTCCAGTGGGATTATATGGGTTTATTAAATATTTGTTTCTCTGATTGGACCTTCACTTACAGCTAAGGGGCATTTATTTCCTAATAAATCAATTGCTTGTGATCAGTTGTCCATGCCTTTTCCTTTTCACAACTTCATGTAAAGGATGTCAGTGTAAATGAGAAGAATGCCCTATTAAGTTCATAATACACAAGACCTTCCAACTTCACCTCATCATTAAAACCATAACAGACCTCCAGAGCAGTCTTTGAACTCAGCTTTCTTTGCTAGATAAAGGGCAGCAGGTGAAGAATCATAACAGCAACAAACACAAATGTAGGGGATTTGAGAGAGTATCTATCACAGAAAATGACTATTGTTCACCTAATGCCATTTTGGGGCACAGAATGTTATAGACAACCTGGAAAGCAGACGTCAAATACAAAGAGTATTTTTAGAGATCCTTAAGTGAAATTTTGGGTTGTTTTTGACTGTTTGTTTGTTGCGCCAGCAGTGGGGCTGTGAAGAACCCCTCCAGACACTAGCCAGGGAGCCTGCACTAGGTCTGAAATGCTCATGAAGTCAAAGGTTTCAGACTTTAGGTCCATAATAGCAAGATTGCATCGCAGCCAGAGGCACCCACGGCTGTGCCCGGCTGCTCGGACGTGAGCACATTCAGTTACAGGGCAAACTGGCAGAGGAGTGCCCACACCAACAGGGGAGAGACAGCAATGAGGCCTTCTGAAGGACTTCTTTGCACTGAATGGAGGTAACAGGCCTTTAATCTGAAGACCAGGCAAAATATTTTGGCTGGTTCTAGTGTTGCTAGCCTGAATTCCTTTATTTTCAGGACTGTGACGGAGTGTTCATCTCACCACTTGTTTTCTAACCAAGAGATGGAAAGTGGGGTTTGGAAACACCTTCCACAACAGAAAATTCACAATTGAAGTGTTAAGCAGAGCACTTTCAGGTATGAGATGCAGCATTAAAATGCAGACCACTCTAATAAGGCTAAGAGGATTTTTACATTTTCATTAAATACCCAAATTAGTCCTCTCTCTAAACATGGTACCATATAGCTGCACACTTCCAAGTGCAGTTGGCATTGGAGTTGTGGGTTTGGGGGCAGTTTTTTTCTCATCAAGTCTCCCTAGCAGTTTGTTCTGCATCTCATTCAATGAGCAAAGCACATTACAGTTGTCCTCGTCTCTTTCCAGAATCCTGATGTTGCTGTCAAAAACTACAGCAATAGGATACATTCACCCCAAAACAGCAGAAGGAGTTTTTTTGCCAGGATATGGGGGGTGTAACACTCTTTCTTGCAGCAGACAGTGGGGATCACAGGGGCTTGTATCTCAGATAAGTAAAGACTCCTCAGAAGAGAAGACAGACTATGACTGGGAACACAAGGGAGGAGATCAGAAGAGCTGGTGGCATCAAGTTGATTTTCACGTGAGCATTTCTTGGCTTTTCATTATTCCCTTTCATGAGTAAGCACCCTTCCAAAACAGCAGAGTTTTCTTTCCCAGCACATATGTTTAATTTGCCTCCTCCTGAGCTGCATGTTGCTTGGGGATAGGGTCTGCCAGCAATGCTGCCTGGGCCAGCTTGTCAAAGCAATAGAGTGAAGTGTGACCTCTGGTATGGGAACTGCAGCAGGGAGCTCTGGGGACACCTGTAATCACCCAGTGTGGAGCTTGGGCAGCCAGTGGGGTTAGCACCTCTGCTCCGGGGGGAAACGGGAAGAAATGCTGTTAATAACTTCAGCTGCTGCAGCCTCTGGGTCTGGCTCACCTGAGAGGCAGTGCCTTTAGCTGCCAGAGCAGAGCCACAGCGGAGGCACAGAGGCTTCTTAAAAGAGCACGTCTTTTGTACCAGCTCCAAGAGAATAATGTCACCTACCCAGCCACCAGCCCTGCTTTCCACTGTGCCTGAGCTTTTCCTTAGAAGTTTCCTATTCAAGCGCTTAGCCTGACCAGGGCTGACCTTGCTTAGCTTATGAGATGTAACAAGATCACTGCCTGAGGTGTGAAATGACACTGGAATGGAGGTCATGATCTTACGGAGTGCATCTCCTTCCTCTGCTGCGTCGTCTCCTCCTGGCTCCCCAGCCCCAGCATCCGACTAATCAGGCAGAAACAAACGCACCGTGCTTCTAGCACACCACTAGCAGAATATAAAAATCTGTCCTTTTGGCTATTCAGTCCTCTCAGTGGTATAGATTTTTTTTTATGCATATGAATTCAAAGATCAAACAGTTACTTTTTTATGATTTCTTGTTTTTGTCACTACTTCAACAGAAACAAGAAGTGTTTTCTATAGGTCTGTCTCTGTAAGATGCCAAAACAGATTAACAGACAGACAGACAGCAGCATTTTAGCAACGTGGACAGAACACCAAATCAATCATTCTGAATGAATAATATGTTTAAGCAGTGATACAAATGGCAGAAAATTCATCTGCATCTATAGGGAAACTACCTGGACCCATTTCAAGGTAGAATATTCTGCAGAAAGTACAGAAGGCACTTTTATTTTGGTATTTCAAATAAGGAGGAATTTGTGTATGTGTCAATCTGTCACACATTAGACAGGGCTGGTTCTGTGAATGGGCATTACTATGTATAGATCTACATCGAGCTGTGGAGAAAAATACAGGTTTTTATTTACAGGTCATTAGAATAACACCATATACAAACTGCATATACACAGAAAATACAAGTATTTTCTGCAACAGTCATTAATGATATCTCATGTTAACCGCCCTGGGAAACTTTTTTTGTAGAGAGCCATGAATTGTATAATGTTTTTATTGTGATGCAATAAAGAATGAGCTTGAGAAGTAAACTTAGCAGGATAAAGTTGGAGATAAATCATGCCCACATAAAAAAAACATTGAAATTCAAGTACAGATTTCAGTGGCAGGCCTAATGGACAAAAGAAAGGAGGGGAAGTGCCCTTCTGCTGAGTTGAACCAGGCTTGGATCCATGGGGACATTTCAATGGCCTTGTTTATTTTTATCGTTAAAACTAAGCTGACTTTTGAAGGGGAAGGAAAAACAAAAAGCCCCAGGGGCTGTTAACCTTTCTTCAGGAGCAAAAAGGAAGGTCATCAAAAGTTTTGTGACTCTTATGAGGAAATAAAGCAAAAGCAGGTGGTGGAGGTTGGTGTGTGCTGGGTGAAACAAAATGGGTGAAAGCTCCTGCACTGCTGCAGCCAGCAGGTTCTCACTGGAGACGGAGGAGGTCCCTGAGATGGCAGGAGCAGGCATGGGGGATTCAGGGAGGTAGCATTTTTTCTTTGCTGTGGAGGAATGGTTATTAAATTAAGGCTGATCTGGTCGATATTGATGCACTTGCCTATAAAACACTTCTTTGAGGAGTTCAGCTGAAGGCAGTGAAGCCAGCATGCAGACAAGGGGCTTCTGCAGAGGGAACCAGCTCCTACTCCACTGCGGGTGGTCAAATCCCTCTCTGTGATGGGGTGATTCTTAGGAAAACCTAAGCTACTTCAGTGTTTTCCCTCACCTGCTGAGTCACAGTAACCTATGCTAAAGGAGAATACAAGGCTGTTGAGATGGATAAAGATTTGTTTGCCCATGTCTGTTGAATGGTGATTAACTGTGGAAGGCAGTCACAGAGTAAACGAGAAGGAAACAGCCACCATTCATCAGCTTGTGGCCTCTGGATACAAATCCTGCTTTCAGAGTTCCTACAGCAGAAGTTTAAAAATGATGCACTGCCTGGACTGCAGCAGACATTTTGTGTTTGTCCATAACTTCAGGCCAGCAGTGGGATAGATGACCAGGGTATACTCCTGCCCCTTTCCCTGAAACTGATTTAAATGGATTTGAGGGGTTTAGGTGGAAAAGAGAAACCTTTGCAAGATTAAGGGGAAGGCTGATTTCCTCTTCTTAGTGGGAATCCCAACAAACATAAGGGATACCAAACAAGAGATGTGACCAGAGACACACAGCAATCCTATTCTCCTAGGATACTGCACATTACTGATTATCTTCAGGACCAGACGTAGTAGACAAGGAGTAGTCTCTCTAGAATTGAATTTTCAATGTCAAAAACAGTGCTTCTTTTCCCACTCCCTACACCTCTGTTTCTTCTCTGCCTCTCAGATGGAGAGCTGAGAATCCAAGCTAGCATATCTTTGAAAACGTGACTCAGAGAAGAGGAGAAACACAGCCTCTGCCAAGTGGCACAAGTTCATTCCTTTTTGGTTTTATTTAAATTACTAAACCCATGCAGATTACTTGAGATCAATTTTGTTCACCTTAGCAAATGGCTAAGAATTTGCATTAATGCTCAAAGAGTCTTCATAAAACTGACCAAGAAAGGAAAAAAACAACTTTAATGAAGAATCAGCAGGATTTCTTCTTTCCAACTTCTGCATCCTTCTGAAAGGATGCTATGAGAGAGAGAGAGCAACCAAAGGAGTATAAGGTATATAATTCATACATTCTTGGAAAATTAATTTCCCAGATAGTTGTGAGGTTTGTAGCTTCTCTCACTCTGGCATGAACTATAGGGAGACAAAGGCATTTTTTTTAAGTCTCAGTCAGAGGGAGCGTTATCCTCAAAAGATCAAATGAGTACTAATCAGGAAGAGTGTTTGGTTATTAAATGCATCATTGAGTCTTTTAAATATCACTCATCGGGTCATAAATTCCTATTAAATGTAGATAATCCATCGTTGTCTTATGCAGATAGAAGGTAAAATCAGTGAAAGATTTGCTAGCAAGCCACCCCTGCCCCTGAGCCCCTCCTTTCACATACTTGAAAACAGGTGATACTGCTGTCATCTTCTAGTCTCAATCACTGTACTATAGCTCACATTGTCCTTTCTCTGGATTTCACAGCCTGCTCACTTATTTCTGTTTAGGCTCCTCTTTGCATTGATCATGCTCTCCAGTCACCCTTGCTCTCTCCCACTCTTTGCACAAATGGCTTTCCTAGGATGGGTGTTGATGACAACAGCCTGCCCACTACCACCTTTGCAAGCTGCTCTCTGATGTTGCTGTTCACAGAATCATAGCTTTATTTGGGTTGGGAGGGACCTTAAAGACTATTTAGCTTCAACCCCACCCCCCATGGGCCGGGACACCTTCCACTAGACCAGGTTTCTCAAAGTCCCATCCAACCTGGCTTTGAACAATTTATTTTGTCTCTTTTCAGGAATAACAAGCTTCTTTGGGAAGGGAATCCCCAAAGGCATTAAATACAACCAGACTTCCTTACCGTTGTTTCACCTGACCACACTGGTTCATGTGCCCACCATATGGCTTGACATCTCTGGCCTATTGTATTGTGAGAAAAGATAGTAGAGTCATCTGTTAGGGAAACATCCAGCCTTGTTTAGAGTATAATTGTACTCTTGCTTGTAAAGAGCTTGCTGCAGAGCAGCTGGGAAATCTAGCTGGTTTCCTGGAGTACGTGGGAGGCCATGAGTAGGTGGTAACTAAAATTTGTAACAGAGTTTGCAGGCTTTTTAAAACATTATTTCCATTATTTCGGACTCTACAGCAAGATTACAAATCTTTACAGTTGCTAAGATGTATACAATTTACCTACAGCTATATGCTTCTTACAAACAAATGTTACATCAAGACTAAGAAATTATTGATCATCCTTTTCAGGCTAAAAAGGCTTTCTTTTCAGCCTCCAGCAGGGCTTTGGCAAGATGATTTTAAAAATAGCTACAGTTTGGAATCCAGATTGCTTTCCTTGCCAGATTATAATGATCACTTCAGCCAGGGCTGGGTGTATTTCAAAATGCCTGGAGACTCAGTTCAGGACAGTGCCCTCCAGTCTGTGATATTTTAAGCAATGGGTAAACCCAAAAATTTGGGTGGTTATCCAGAGTTCATCTGTACTGCCCAAATGTCTACAGTCTGCAAAAATGGGCTGGAAAGTTTTCAAGGAAGATGGGTTTTGCACTATTTCCAGTACTGCCTATTTCTGCTCAGGTCAGGAATTCCAGGAGAAAATCCTCTTTCTTCATCCTGGTTTGCTGTGAATCTCTTGCCAGTCATAGCTTGAAGTGCAGAGTCTGGTAAAGGAACTTGGAAAAGTATCTGGGGGAAAAATGAACCCTTCTGAAAGGCAAAATGATGGTACAGGGTTGGGTGGTGATCCACATATATTCCTATGCTGAGATTCAGCCCTACTTCTACCAAGAACAGAGAGAGCTTGCATGGCTGATCACAATGGAAAATCTCTTTCACTCCTTCCTCTTAAAGTACTCCTCAGTAACCTTCTGTTACTGAGGTAGTTCCAATTTAGAGAGGAGAAAATTCCCTGAGGATTGTAGCTTCCTGGCAATTTGGGGTAGTTTGCTTGTCTTTCCTTCTATGCCAGATACTGGCTGTGATGTAAAACTGTTTTGCAACCGATAAATGAGTATTAAATGTCTTTCGGGCAAAGAAATACAAGCAACCAAAGCAATTAATGACTCTGAGACAAATTCATCCCTAGTTTGAGCTTAAACAATTTCTGTGAGGCTGCACCAGTGGGCAATCAGATTTAATCTAGATTTAATCTTTTGATTTCACATGAGAGTCCTGAATTTGAGTTAGGTCTTAACAATTAATCAGCTCAGCTGGCTTTTGGGGTGAGACTGTAGACAGAGAGGGAAGGTGACAAAGGTCAGTGGTTAATATAGAATAGACACTCTGGAAGAATTTATAAATAAATAACAGTATCCTAGGCCTCATCAGGAAAGAGCCTGAAATGCTTTGGTCATGGGAAAGCCCAGCATGCCACATTTCAGGAGATTTTTAATGACAAATACCCAGCAGTTTTTGACATAACCTATTTCTGGTCTTTGAGACATGAGCCCCTGAATCTCAAGAAAGCAAGCCTGCATTCTTGTTCTCTTCCAAATCTCAAATACTCTTTAAACCTTGCATAAATATTGAAGCATCATACTTTTCTTCCCAAACAGCACTTTCCCTCACAATGCTTATCCCAGCAACTGTTAGCTCAGCCTTTGCCTGGCTCTATATCACAGCACCACTGACAGTGGCAGGAAATTTCCTTCTGATAGCAATTCTCCAAGGGTTCAGGATCCACTTCTCAATTAGCCATCTAATTCACAGCAGCAGGGACTGATTTCTTATTGCAGCAGCGAGAAGAAACTTGGTTCAAGTCATGCCTTTGCCTGCTCTTTGTTCCTGCAGGAGTTCGCCAATAAAGATCTAGGCAGACCTTGGACCTCAGCACAGCAGGATTCTTTATGGCAGCTCATATTTCTGGGCTTTGTTCTGAAGGCATAAATTTAGATTATTTTGTGCCATGCTACTTCTTGCATTAGTGTTCATTTTGGAGTGCATGATGACACTTGGAATAAAAACAGAAGCACAGCTGAACAATCTCCCTCCAACAAAATTCAAGTCAAACCCCTCAAGATCCAGTGAAAATGTGAGCACTTTGGTTTGGGATCTTTTTTTTCCATCCTGTTTTGAACTCATTTGTTCTTCCATATTTGGGCCAGGATTGGAAGCCAAAATATTTAAAAGCTCCAGATAATGTTTCTATAGCATACAGTTTTGACCCCTCAAGGTGTTAAGAACTTTCAGTGAGATCTGGGGAACTGTTGGCTTTAATGAAGGTGACACTTCTGTCTTTTAGGTTTTCAACTTTCGTGGCTCATGTCCTTCAAGTTTGAGAATGTGAGAGGGAGTATATAATGACCCAAGTTGGAACCAAAAATAGTTGGGTAGCATCTCTGAGAGCTCTCCCCATCCCCAGCTCTGAGTGTAGCACATTTCTGTGATGTATGCTCAAGCTAGCTTATTTGAAATGCAGTTGCTGCCTGGAGCCAAAGCTTTCAGAGCTGATCTCCTGCCTAACTAAAAATTCATATATAATAGCCAGATTGGAAGCAAAAATGTAGCCACTGAGCTGGAAAATTTGGGTTCCAAATGACTGACTTGCCCTTAAGCTGAAGATCAGTGACAAATGAAAGGCACCCACCATCTATTTGTTTTGGCAAACAATGCCACTGGAATGGAGACAATAACTTGCCCAGGGCAGAACTACTAACATCAATTTGGAAGGTTGAGCAACCCAACCTTGGAGGTTTGCCCTTCACTTGGTACTGTCTCAGAACACCTCAGAGCTACAGAGCACCTAAACACATGCTGAACTTTAAGCAGATGCTGAAGCACTTTGCTGAATTCAGATTGTTAGGAAAACCGAGC
This sequence comes from Peucedramus taeniatus, assembly GCA_013400575.1. Lineage (NCBI taxonomy): Eukaryota > Metazoa > Chordata > Aves > Passeriformes > Fringillidae > Peucedramus > Peucedramus taeniatus. The sequence continues at coordinate 253,855 of WBNO01015778.1, forward strand.
TTGTTAATGTTGAGATCACTTGAGTGGCTTTTTTTGTTGGAATCTTTCACACTTAATTTGTTATGACAAGGGAGATAAAGTATAGACTATTAAGTCTAATTAATGGCACATGAAGTAACATTGATAGTAAGTGTGGAGAGAAGTGAAATTGTCAGAGCATACACTGCTGCCTCACTCATCCTCTTTTCAGTGTGCACCTGTCATGAAGGGCCTGATTCCTTACTTCTTAAAAGGTAAATATTCGGAGTTAGCATTTGACAGCAGATCTGCAGCTTACACACCATGTTGCTCATCTACAGCCTCATTCCTCTTCCAAGCCACAGCCACACTTTCTGCAGCAGGCAATTAGGCAGAGATCCTTATGGTCTGAAACATCACCAGACAGTGATGCCCATGCCCCTCTTCCCCCACTCTGAAACAAACAGGAAAGTTTCCTACAGGAAAGGCAATCTGACAGGTCAATGGTCTTCTTTAGCCTCCTGTAATCATTACTCATCCTGTCCCTAGCCTGGTGGAAGACCTCTTTGTGAGGTGAAAATGTTGTCTGAGGTTTCTCCATCAGGAACAGAACATCCACATGAAGCAGATACCAACTGTGTTAGACACAGACAGAGATACAGAACAAAACCAACACCAGCAGATGAACAAACACACACATTAAAAAATTAACTCCCAAAAAAACCTGGTGAGGCAGAATTCACAATTTTGCTGTGGAGAGGCAGAAGCAGAAAGGTTAAGCAATTTGCTCAAGGTTTCCAGAGAAGTAATTGTCAGTGCTGGGATTAAGATTTAGGAATTTATAACTTCTGGTCCTCTGCACAGGCCACTAGATCATCATCCCTGGCACTCCAGAGAACCAGGCTGCTTATTCTTTCAGTAAAATGCTAAACCAAATGCTGTGACCTTTCCTGGAGTTATCAGATGAACTACTTTCTTAACTCCAGGTTACAGAGAGTAGTGGGGGGTGGGAGGTGGGGATGTGATGGTGTGAGGAAGTGACAGACCAAAACCAGTATGTGCAATGCTTGTGTAAGAAGATTTTCCTCCACCCATTTGAGGAGTCTTTGCTATCTAACTGCAGCACAGGAGGGAGAATACAGCCCCTGATGGGAGTTTTGGGAGTATTTGCCACACTTTCACTTGAAGACACTGACAAACTCTTTCAGAGGTTGCACTGGGGATGTGGGTAGCTTTATATCATTCACAGGAAGTCAGGGCCTGCCCGTGAACTCAAGTACTTACAGAATATATAAATAAGCTGTAATTCACTGTAACATATGTATGGAAATCTTTGGGAAAATCTGATATGCAAAATTCAGTTATTCCAGCACACTTTTATTAGTAATATTATTAGTATTACCATTCTAATGGTAATTAGATTACCACAGTGAATCTGTGGAACTTTGGCTTCAAGGAAACATACCCACCTACCTTCCCTTTTGAACTTGACCCTATTTCTGTATCAGCCATTAGAAGGCAGCACCTTCAAGATGTGACCAAGCACACAGGACCACAAGCAGGGTTCCCAGCTCTGTGGCCACAAGAGCCAGTAATTGCATGACTGTCCAGGAGAGAAGAGCCCTGTGGATGAGGAGTCACCATGCTCAGAATTCCCTGCCCAGCCCGAGCTGCTGCCCAGGCGACCTCCTGAAACAGACAGCTTTCTCATACTCACAGGGCAGGGTTATGCTGCAAGAAGAAGACGTTGCCCCTGCTTATGGGGTGTTTTTGATCAGTAGTTCAGCAGGACTCTAAACTGCTGCACCATAGTGGCAATTGCCACTGTGACTTTTCTTCCTGTGCCTCAGCCTGATCTCTCTGGACCTCAGGCTGCTTCTCTTCAGCCTTGTTCATTCCCATTTCACACAGGCACTACAGTTTTTGGGTGATAGGACTTATGGTTTTGATAAACAGAGAAATGTGCCTCCCTGGGTAGCCAGCGCTGAGCAGGGGTTGAGCAGAAATTACTTCCCGTTCTGTCCAAACATGTTTCCAGAACTGCTGAGCAAGTTAGAGAAGAGCCATGGAGGATCTCAAATTGGAGCCTATGCACTATGCACTTCATACTTTTGTTTTTACCTGCAAACCTGGAGTTTGCAGTGGTCTTCTTGTCTGAAGGAGGAAGGGCAGGCCTGGGAGCAGTGACTGCCCTTTCAATTATCATCTTCGTGCTGCCTCTGACATTTAGCAAGAAATGTGATCCAAAACACGAGTTGCACAAATCTGTAAAACAGAAGGCCTAAGGGGTCTCCTGCTGAAAGTAGAAACAGCAGTACATGTAGCCTATTCCCATCCCAAGCTTTGCTGGACTGTTGTTGAGGCCCATAGGTTTGAATGTCATGAGACAGGAAGGATTGCGTGAGAGTTTTTTTAATGGAAACAATCCCTGACTTTGTGAAATACATGATAATTTCAATGAGGATGACTTTATAAGAGGGTGCAATTGAGCAGTATACGTGTGTGTGTGTGTGTATATGTGTGTGTGTGTGTGTGTGTGTCCTAATCTCTTTATACATACATATGTATTTAGAGCATACAATTGCTGATACTGGAAAGTTCAGTTCTCATACATGATTGGTTTCCTCCAACCTCGCATGTCATCTGAGTGAGCAAGTCACTTGACAATCTTGTGCCTCAAAGTCAGGCAGTTAATTCAGACTATGTTACAGCTAAACATTTCTCTCTTTTCACTTGCCTGCTCTAAATATGAGCCCATGTGATTTGGTAATTTGCATAATATCTTCTGACAAGCTGGCTCTGAAGTCTTCTTGGGTGATTTGCTTCTCTTTGCAAAACAAAATGGGAGACAGTAACAGCCAAGGGAACAAGTGTATCTATTTCCCTTGAATTGAGCGACTTCGGCTCTCAGAACTTCAGAGCTCAGGTTCCTCTGGAGGTAGCAGATTCAGAAACTGTGCAGCTGCTGATGGGAGATGCAGGCAGTAAACCTCTAAAGGGATCTGGAATTACATCTAGTGGGTCAGCTCTCCAGCTGCCTGTTGCACCAACCAGAAGGTGCTTTGAGAGGCTCCGCTTCTTCGAACACTGGCGAAATGGCCTCCGTGCCACCCATGAGTGACAGCCAGAAGAATGACACGAGCTGGGAGTTTTATTATGTGTTTTCTTTCCCTAAAATAACATTCAGTGGTGCTCTGCATCCTGCAGACCTGGAAAATAAAACAGATTAATCTTTGCTAGCATTGTTTAAGTTTTTTTTCCTATGGATTATCTTTCCACAGAGCCATAAGCCTTTGAAAATTTGGTCCCCATGTAACTTGCCTGTGAAGTCAATTAGCTCCTAAAATGACAATACATTAGAAAGAACTCAGAAGCTGACATAGAAATACCTTGTTTTATTAAGCCTGGCCAATTTTCTGTCAACAAAAATTATGCTTCTGAAGTGATGTAGAACAAGAATCAAACATGAAAGCATACAAGTATCCACTTTTGAGCCCTTGAACAGCTATAAGAATCCACTTCTTCTTGGTATTTCTGCTACACAGAATGAATTTTCATTACCTGAAGTATCTATTATCTAATGAATAAAAAAATCTGCATTATGGATTAAAGTGTAGTATGAACAAAAACACTGAAAAAACTCACATTTCACGGTGAAATTTTGTGGCAGAAATGGTACTTTTATGGACTTCTGCAGCACGGATGATGTATCACCAACCATACTACTGAGTTTGCAGTCAAACTTTAACTAGACTTCTAAACCACAGAAGAAACTAATTCCATGAATAAGCGTGTTCTAATCAGGGAACACAGAATTTTTTTCATCAGGATATCATGCTCCAGATCCTTGGTTGTGTTTGAGGAATGCTGTTCTGAAATCCTGGGTGGTTCATATGGAGTCCAAATTGAAGATATAGAGATCAAAAATGACCTAAACTGACCAAAATACCAAGTCCAGGTTTAAAGATGTCAGGCCACCCCTGCTGAGAAAGGAAAGAATTGTGCATTCATCCAGCTGTAAGCACAAAATTCACATAGTATATACTCTGGGGAGCCTCCAAATTCTGGGACCTCCCTGATGGCTTTGGTCTTCCCTTTATAGCACTTTAGAGGAACTTTGTTAAAAATACATACCTTCATCTCCCAAGGAAAGAGGTCATCTTTTAAGCCTTGAAAGATCCATCTGTTGTTTGAGCCTTTGAGGATGGTGTCCCACATCCATGTTGTGTTCTGCTCTCTTGGTAGCAAGTCATGCCTTTCCTACTGGCAGCAAACTGGACAGGAGGGTTTGCCAACACATTGGAATTTACTGCAAGGTGTGCCACGCTTAATCCCAGCTACTCCACTCCAGTTTTGTGCACTGGGAGGTAGGGCCAAGTACTCTCCAGCTGTGCCCTGTCCTGGAAAGGCAGCCTTAATGGCAAGGTAGTCCTACAACCTACTAGGCTAAACACAGAGCTGGTTAGTAGCATGAAGTATTTTGGCCTCAGTGTCAGCTGTAAGAAATAAAAGCAATTTAGGTGTTTGGAGAATAGTGGCAACAGCTGAATTACACCTTAGACTACACAAAGAACAAACACAAAGGCCAAGAATGGCACAGCTCCAACAGAAGGAGGAGTGGCTGGGTCATGGCTGGGTCAAGAGCTTTTAACCTCAGGTAGCACACGTGCAGATGTGCATGAAGCAGTGCTGTTAGCACTGAGTTCTGAAGAGGTGTAAGTAGCCATAAAGAAGAGCAAAACATTGTTTATAGAAACCAAAGAGCTGAGGCTGAATTTTCTGTGATAATAAATCCATAAATTTCCACTGGAGTGCTAGTCATGAAGAGTGAGAGTTTGGAAGAATGCCTGTCATTGTGGAAATAATTGATATTTTCAGTTAGATGGCCAGAACAAAACAAAGTCCATCTGAGCTGTCCAAAACCTCTTTTCCCCTCTTTTTCAGAAAGGAAAAAGAAAAGGTCAGTGTAGGGCCGGTTTCCTCTCTGGCTCCAGGGTTATTCCCCATATTGAGGAGGATGCAGGTGGTCAGAAGGCTGCTCCTTTTCACTTCCAAAGGTCTGTGGTTCAGGCCCTCCCTGCAGTAGGGATGGAGCATAGTGAACCACCCTGACAGCAAGGAAAATGGGCTGGAGATGCATGAAAGACCCTATCCACTCTTTCTGCCAGGTGCTGTAAGTTCTGTGAAGAGATGCACAGGGCAACAAGATCATGACCACCATGGAGAAGTGATCCAGAGAGCAGGCATCCTTGGGTGCTGGATTTTTGGTCCAGGATGTGGTTAAAAGTCATGTGAAGAAAAGGCTGGGGAAGGGGTTTGGGCATGGGTTAGCACTTGAGGAAGAACCTTGGCATAAGGTCAGGCTCCAGAGAGGTAGATGGGAAATGTGGGGTTGGGAGAGAAATGTGGGGTTGGAGTTGGGAGAGATGGGACTCTGTGGGGTGGAGGGGATGGAAGATCTGAAACTCTCAAGACAGAGTGAGCAGAGATGCCCAGTTTTTGGGAGTGAGCTACAAATTGATTGCGGTGGAGGGACAGAGAAAGGGGAAATTTCAAGCATCAGAAAGTGAAGTGAGACTGAAATGGGTAAATACTGACCAGCTCAGACAAGGTGAGAAGAATTGGGTGCTTTTCCAGCAAGGGTAGCTGAGTGTCAGGTTTTGGTCCAAATATTCAAGCATATTTTGCTCCACATATTCAAGTCTTTTTAACTTGAGTGAAAGAATTTCAACAGAAAAGACAGTCAATATCAAAAAATACCCTAAAGGTCAATAGTGAAGTTTCCTTTCAGAACTACAAATCAGACAGAGAAGGCCCTGGAGCTCAGCATTCCCCTATCCCTGATATGTGTCCTCACACTTGGATGTCAAGTATCCATGTAGAGATATATGTAAGGATGTATTGGAGGGGAGAGGGAAGGGGGTAAAAGTGGATTTCTTTACCAATAAATACTCCAATTTTCAAAGATTCTGTCAAATCACAGAAACTGCAAAATAAAAATCTCTGGGCTGAAAATGTTACTATGAAGTCCATTAAATGCATCTGCTTTTTATGTTTTCATATTTCCTGAAAATATTTGAATTGTTTTTCCTGTCTTGACACTGAAATGAATGACTTCCTGACAGAAGTATTTTCTGAGACTAGAAGCACCGTATATTTCAACTAAATATTATTCAACATCAGCCACATAGAATACAGCACCATGCCCTTGTCCCAAAGCACGTACATAGATACCCAGCCTCTGTAGAAAAACATGTAGAGGAAAAAAGCACAACCCCAATTTTGATTTAAGTGCCGTAACTCTGGCTACCTGGCCTCTGTTCAAAGCAGTGTCTTGTTGCACCCACTTCTCTTTGCCTGATAATAAAAGGCAACTGCCCAGGGTATGGGTGATAGTGGCACAGTCAGAAAACAGGGACTGGAATTGTACAAATTCCTCCATTTCTTTCTCCTCCTGCCAAATTGTGGTAATTCAGATTATCGTAAATGACTTCTTCCTAGGGAGTGCTGAAAACCCTCTCCAGCAAATATGATTTTGTACATTATGATCTGGTTTTATATAGGTTAATGAAATGTTTTTTAATGGTTTTCAGCAGAAAAGCAAACACAAATAAGCTCTTCAAAATCCTCTTCAAATCCAAGTCTATGCAACCTTAATTAGCAGCAATATATAATAGCACTGATTTAGAGCCTGTTGTGATTTTGTCCACACCATTGAAAAGAACACAGTACACTGGGGACCTAATCCCAGCCTGAAGGATGTCTCATTTCCCAAGCCAGGCTAAGTGAAACCTGGATTTTCTGTCATAGATTGGTGGCAAAATGGATCTTTAATATTAGGGCATCCCTTTCAATGAATCAAGTAATGATAAAGAATAATCAGGTCCCATGAGTTTCTGTGATGGTCTTTTATTTTCTTTTTCCCTAGCACCAGAAATGATCATGCACCATTTAAGTAGAGAAGTAGAGAGACCAGAGCACCTTTACAGCCCACACCTGCTGGAGGCTCCACTCCCAGCATGAGCTGGGTACCACTTAGACCACTTCCAAACTCCCACTACTCTCCTTGTGCTTCCACAGTCTGCTCTGAAAAGGAGGAGCCCTGGCATCATCCTGTTTTTACCAGTGTGATAATTAAGATGTCAACTCCTGTTTTTCCAAAAAAAAACCCCACCGACTTGAGAAGTAGCCATTAAAAAAAAATCTGTTTATTTCCTGTCTCCTACTCAGATCAGTCTGAAAATGAAACACTCTGCAAGCACAAAAAGTCATTATGAGACTTGCAGCCTCCAGCTATTCTGACCTCACTGGATGCCTTACAAGCATCTATTGTTCTTGGAAACAGTCTGAGATGTGCTTTCCAGAGAGATTATTATATATTCTTGCTATGAGGAGGGAAAAATGTTCTGATACTGTGTCACGTCATTTCTTCAGTGGTGTTTGGATGCAATACACTGTGGAAGTGTGACAGGGAAGAAAACAAACCTGTTATATGACCAGTGGTGCTGAACCACATATACTAAGGACCCAAGAGCCTGTATTTTACTTAAGGCTGATTGACTCCACCTCCTTGCCAGCTCTTCATACCTGTACCCTCCAAAGTAGTAAACCTTTCTAAAGCAAAAGCCCCTTTGCTGATTGCAGAAGATAAATCCTTCCTCACCTGCCTCCCCTCAGCAGCTGCACTTGCATCCTCAGAGTTGACTCCATCTCCACCTGTGAAGCTGCTCCTGCAAAGGGTGAGCCCTTGCTGTCACTGTGCTCTGGCAAACCCTGGGAGAGGGGCAGAAGCTTTCCTGCAGACCTCACCAAGGTCTGATTTCAGCCTTCTGTTTGTGATGGGGTGGATTGCTCATGTGGTTGGTCTATATGTGAAAACATGTAGCAGATGCTGCCAGTGGGATGCTCCCTGAAAGCTCATGCAGAGCATTTCACACAGCCAGCCATAAACTTGCTCTGAGAGACAGCATCCAAATATTTAAAAATGGGCTGTGACTGTATACCACAAGATCCAGCAGGATGATAAGCCAATTTCAGTGACCTTGAAAGAATAAGGTTTGATCCCTCATGATGCTGTGTGGATTGCTGATTTTTAAATAAGCTTTCACACCTGATAGAACTAAAGATGGAACAATTTTCCTTTTTGGAACTGGCTTTTGTGGAAAGGAAAAAAACTCCTCAAAGAAGGTGGGTATTATCTTGGTTAAGCAGGGCCAGGAGCTAGATCCAGGCAGCACAGTGTTACATTGTGGTGAGAACAAAGGTTTGCTCCCCACCTCCCTGATGAGTCTCACAAACAACACACAACTCTATTTCCAGTGGTTGCAACGGGACACTAGACAGCAGCATTCCATGGGGTTACTGAAAGCAGTAGGGCAAGAAAAATGCAGCAAACAGCAGGAGACAGGGCTGCTTTCTCCTTCACACCAGAACTTCAGCTGTTTGTACTAGATCCCACCTCTCCCACACATCCTGTTCAGAGATGGGCAGTAGGATGCTCACAGCAGTGGTCCTGGTTGTTCCCACCGGGCTGGTGTTCGCAGGGTGGATGAGGAAATGCTATAGGCACTTCTTTCCTGATTAGATTTAATCTAGAGAAGAGATGGCACATATTGTACCATAGTGGATTATGATTTAACCAGCAGGTCATGCTGAGATTTTACATTCTGGATAATAGCTAAATGCTTTTGAAGTCTTGTAATCTCATACAGAGCAGAGGTGGAAAGCGAAAAACAAGAAAGTGGCAAAACATATCGAGGGAAATCACAGTCTCTATAACATAATAACAGCAACTCTCCCTCCCCAGATTTTGTTTTTGTGTTTCTTTTAGGCCACAGGTTGCAGAAGAGCTTGTTATAATGTTCACTCAACTCTGGTATGCTATTTTAGTTATGGCACTGTCCTCCAATGACTCTCCTAAAAGGATTCACTTGATGAAATCACAACAGGCGCCTACAGGAGAACAGGCAGAGAGGGAAAGCAAACCAGACCAAAAAGGGTATGGAAGGGTGGGGTGGGCCTTGCCAAACCTGTATGTGAGAAAATTGAGCAAATGTCTATTTATTCTGCCCATGTGAATCTCAGGACACAACAACACCCTGTGAGAGTGGGGGTGTGGTTGGCAGCTGCTGGGGAGAGATGATGACTTTAAAACTGAAATATTTGCATCAAAGCAAAGGCACTGCAACCAAGGCAGGAGTTATGCCCTGGCTAATCTCAGCTCAATCTCAAATGGGAAAGCCAAAAGGACAATATCCCAGTGCCTCCCTTACAGACTGTTCACAGACAGGGGAATTTTAAAAACAAAATAAAATAAAATAAAACAAAATAAAATAAAATAAAATAAAATAAAATAAAATAAAATAAAATAAAAGCCTTGATAAGAACAGGGAGACAAGCGGTTTAGGGTAACTGAGGGGGAAGAATGAGTGGCCTGATTTGTTTCTTCCAACAGACTGTTTCCCCCATTTCTCCACTGCTTTCTGTGAAGATGAAGTAACCTATGTCTCCCATCCCAGGGTGCTGAGGTAGGATGAACCCCATTGACCTGCAGCACTACAGAGTACAGGGGACCCTCACTGGTTCAAAACACTTCATACAAAATGTCTTGAAAAGCCTTTATGGACACTCCAAACTGATCTGTATCACTAATAAGACATTATGAACTTTTATAGCTTCTCTTCTAAGACAAAAGGCCATAAAATGGTCCCTCACAGCACCCCTGTGAGATCAGCAGACATTATAATCTTTATTTTATTGAAATAGGAATAGGCAGGGAGAGGGCGCAGGCTGCTTCAGAATTCATATCCGTGTGATAATTAGATGTCACAAACATAATGAGGAAAAATGACAGGAAATTAAGGACCTACACCAGTGCTTTAAAACTTAAAGTGTCTGGGCAAAATCTTTTTTTTTTTTTCTGTAAGTCTTTGACACAGAAGAGATGTCCCGTATCCAAAAGACTTTTCCCAAAATATGTTATGCTAACAGCAGTCTGTTAACACGAGCATGCCCATCAGCACTGACATGAGATTCCAGCCTTCTACCCTGGCTGAGTGATCACTGATCTAAGCCTCCCTTTTCCAGTAGTGGTAACGACCACTACTCTACATCAGACACGACATTTCCACATTATTTTCACCCCACCCATGCTGTACTGAGAGTCAAGAGGCACAAATAAGCTTCACCATCCAAAATGTAGGACCTTTAATGGACTAAGACCCTTGCTGTTACTCTGACACAATGCAAAATTAAGTTTCACATAATATTCAACAGCAAGTGAGGTGAAAGGAGAATGACTGAAATACCTTGACAACGAAAGCCCCCTTCTGCTTTGAGGTCACTTTGGAGTTGAAGGAGGGCATGAATATTCACAAATATTTTAATTAAAATTCTTCTGATTCTATGAGTCAGGTAGAGGAGTTTATAGCCTGTTGTGCTGGAACTGGAGGTTATTGGCCTGTGAGTAGTCAAGGTGCCTCAGAGACACAGGAGTAAGAACTAAAGCTCAGCAAGCCATTTGCAACTGATATTTTTTATGATGAATTTCACCTTTGTCTGACAACTCTCTATAAATTTGCATCATTCTCTAATTTATTAATTATTTAGGTTCAATAGTAACATCAGCAAATAGTGTCTTCCCTGTAGAGCAGTCCATTATAAATTATAATATGCAATATTTGCTATATCCATCTATTTCCCTTTCTATTCCCTGGTAAGGGGAGTTAGGTAACAAAACAGAATAGTGTAAATTTTACAAGAATATAAACTATTCAGAATTTGCCAATGGTCAGTACATTAACAACTCTGTTTAAAATTCACTTGGCAAGCCCACATTCTTGTAAAGCTTGAATATACAAATAAATGCAGAAGTCAAACACAGGACTGCTGAACTCAATCAAATCAAAATTCGCTTTCAAATTCAAATTATTACATTTTTTTCCATTTTCCTACTCAGCCCACTCTGCTGAGTAGCAAGAAAGTACTACACACAGTGACTTCAAGTCCAGAATAGCTTCATGAATCTTACTCTCTTTTTTCCAGATTCCAGACTCTCCAGGCATGTCAGTAAACTGTGGTCTGTCCACCTGAAAGTCAGTCTCTGGCTTACCTACACAAACCACACTATCTGCTGTGAGGATGGTTGTGTCCTACCATGTGCTATGTGTGAAGACACGCCTGGAGGCTGAAAGTGAGCTTGGGAAACCTGTGGCTTTTCAGATGTGTATGACATATATTCTGCACTCTCAGGCAGTAGCAAGCCCCATGTGTCCTGATACCTTCCTTTATATCCCTGTAACTGTACTGCACACTGCATTTCAAACATCCTCATGTGAACAATATCATCTACCCAAGCTTACAACTATTGTGCACCAGGGCAATACTAAGGGGTTTTTAGCTACAAGGAAATATTTAGCAGGGCAGGGTCTCCACTGCACAGACCTAGAAAGGCTGAATCTTGTTCAAAAATGCAAATTTATATGCACCGTCTTGCTCCAAAGAACTCTTGAAGTAAAAGCACTTATTGTGGATAAATATTGTATGTTCTCAGTTAGCTGTAATTTGTACAAATGTTCCTCTGCCTTGAGATCTTGAGGCAGAAGGTAGCAAAAAGAGACAAATACAAAGCAGAGTACTTTTTTCTCCAAAATAACTATGCTTTTGAAATTAGTCACACGGATCCTAATCCAGTGCCTGTACTACCTCAGCTGAAAGTCAGAGATTTTGTTTTATTTAATGACTTGAAAGCCCAGCTGCTTTTTTAAAATCAAAACAAAACCATGTAGTGGTCTCCAGCATGGCCCAGCACCTGGGTACTTGTGATCACAGGACATCAATATTTTTCCACTGCTGTAGCATAATGTAATTTCACAGACAGATTCAGCTCCTTTGTGCTTCAACATGAGGAATAATGATTGCTCACTGGAGGCCAGATCTCACACACCTTGAACAGATGAGCTGTCCCCATGGGTCTCACGCTGTCACTGTAAGTTCCTCCACCTCCTCGAAGGGTTTGCATCAGCACATGTGCTCCAAGCATGTTTGCTGGGTGAGGCTGAAGTTCAGAAGTATCAGTTACTGTGGAGCTGTCTGCAAACACTGCTTTTGGGGAGGAAGTGCTGGAGTGGAGATGTCAAAAAGTGATGAGCCTTACAAATATTTTTATCTCACGCTCCACCACAAGCTTTGCTTCCTGCAACGGAATGCTGGCACAATAGAGATGCTTTCATAGTAACTCTAAGAAGCCGGCATGACAAAAGTCTTTGCTGCCATATGAGCTATCAACACTCCCTCTGTGTTTAAAAAAAAGTGTTACAAAATGTTTTGTGTTGTTGAGTTGCTTGGGTTCATTCACTCATTCCCCTGCTCTTGTGGCCCTTTGAATTCTCTTTCCACCAAAACATTCAGTCTTAATATTCCCAAAATAGCTGTCAGCAGGAAATGTTAGGAGTTCTCAGTCTGAGAAATAACAGGGCTGTCTGTTGATCGGAATCACCGAGGGTGGGATTTTCAGTCTGTGTGTTGCTGAAGAGGAGGAGGGAGAGACAGCGGTGAAACAAGCGCCTCTTCCAGCAGCTCCCTCCGGGGTTTTACAGCCATGTTCATGAGGGTGGAGGTGACTGCAAACCCTCACAAGTCACTCACTGTGGCTCTCAAGCACACTCTGAGATTTGTAAACTGTGCACTCGTTATCAGCAGAAAGTCCTCTGCAGCTCCTGAGCAAAAATAAATAAATAAATAAACTAACAAAGAGGAACTGAGACCAGCTCATTCTTGGACTCTACAGGCAACCTGCTCCAGCACACACTGAACTACAGAAAATACTTGTCAGGAAAATTAATCAACAAACATCAGAGGTTTATGTCCAAAAAGGAGACAGAGGAATCCCTTTTACTTTATTCGAATAAAGGGAGAGGCCATGGGGCATTCCCCTGGGGTCTCTCCAATTTTTGGAGGACGCAGCCTCCTTTTTATCCCAATTTCCCAGCCGCATTTCCCTCTTTCTTTCCCCATTGGCTGAGGTACTTGAGAGGTACGGACTTCCCGGAACGCCTGATCCCAAAGATTCCCCTCTAATGTATAACCCCCCTTTTTAATTTTTAATTCTTACAGAATTTAAGGGTTTTCTTTCCCGTTGTTTCTTTCATCTTTTAATGTCTGATTTTATCAGCAAACCTAGAGTTTATTTGTAAAAGCAAATATCTTTTTCTATTCATCAATCAGTGGAATCCTTCCCATTGTTTCTTTTATCTCCCAGTGCTAGTTTTATCTACCAGCAGACCCACAGCTTGTTTGTAAAGACAAATCCACTATTCTTCTTAATCTTTCCTTTTTTAATAATTGTCTTTGTAAACTTTAGCTATCATTGACCTAATTTTCTGTTCTTAGGTCTTTTTTGGTTTTGCAAGTATTTGCAGTGACATCAATTTCTGTCCTTTTGTAGACATCTCTGGACCCATAGGCGTGGCTACTACTTATATTTCATTGATTATATGTTGAATAAGTTGTGCTAAGCTAGGGACCATGCATGGTAAAAAGATTAGAGTTGCTACAGCACATAAGAGGAAAAAAAGCAGTTGTTTAACTCATGTTTTACCAGGTATCTACGAAAACATGTCCCATTCCCTTCCCCATCCTTTTCATGTTTGGACCGATACATTAACTAATTTTTTTTTTTTTTTTTTTTTTAATTTGTTTTACTACCTTTCTATTGTCATCTATTTGCAAACAGCAGTTTGAGCCATTTAATTTATTACACACTCTCTCTTCTTCTGCTAATAAATAGTCTAATACTATGTGATGTTGTAATATTGTATTTCTCATCTGAGCAGATTGGTCAGCAAGGAGGTCAAGAGCTGCACCTGTCTGGTTCATTATTACTTTAAAGACAGTTTGTAACTTTCTTATCAGATTTAAATTATAAATGGGTTTTCTAGAACTTGATATTAATTTATTAGGATTCCATATGGCTGGTCCATAGTGTTCTATAATTCGTTCAGGTGGCCATTCATCCTCACTTCACTTTTGGGTGCTCCCTACAACCAGGGACAAATCAATTGACCACTTTTCTCTAATTAGATCATCATATATTTTGATTCCTAACTGATTTTCCTGAACTTGTGGTAGCAGAAAGAACAATGGTCTTCTGTAATATATCCTACATGACATATCCTTGACTAATTTGGGGGTAACCTGTGGTAAGCATATTGGCCGCAAATCCAGTAATGCCCTTTTAAACCTAGGTCCCATTCATAAAGGGACCTTTCTAATTTTCATCATCAATGGGTGGGTCAAAATACAGCTTGGTTCCTGGGCCTAGTGGTTCCCCAACAATAGTTGCTTCATCATCAGAATCACAGTATTTGCATCTCTAAGCTCCCACTTGAGGTTTCCACCTGCAGTTACATCCCAGATTTGTTTTGTTAGATCTGGACCAGAACTTATTAAAAAGGGTTCGAGTTCTATTCCAGTGTTGCCACTTCCACTGTTAGTCACAGACAACATGTGCCCTACTTGTGGAATTATTTCTGGGGCAGCTTAAAAATAAGAGGTCAAAAGAACTTACCCTTCCTGACTGCTTTATAGCTTTTAAAATCCTTTTGGTAATTATGGAAGGAACACCTTACATAGCTACCATTCATAAGCTTAACTTGTGTTTGATTCCATCTGCCTTGATATCTGGAACAATCATAAGGAGGGCAGGTGGGGGTCCAACAATTTAAACCCAAAGATAAAGTCTAGCTACAAATGCTTTTTCTCACATATGTGTTTCCTGTTCTATTTAGACAACAAATGCCTCTTTCAGAAGAATGAAGCTGCCATGGACTTCCTTCTTCATTTTAAAATCCTGTTCTGTTATGGACTTCACTCAGGGTGCTAACCCACCATTTAGGCTCAACTGGGCTGGCCACCCATGGCCAGCTTTCAGTTCTTCCTGGCCCTCCACAGACCTAACAATTGCTA
>WBNO01015781.1:0-67857 GCA_013400575.1 Peucedramus taeniatus
AGGAAATTAACCTATTTACATTAGTCTGGGACTATGTTAGGTATATGTGACTCATCCCCAAATTCCAAGTCTTTTACTTTTGTGAATGGATTAGGAGAAAGGAATTATGAGCTTTACATTATTTATTAAAAACTTTGCATTATTTATTAAAAGATTTTCACAAGTAGACCTTAACACTTTCTTGTCAAATACAAAAAAATTTAATTGTAACTAGAATTAACCTGTTTAAATAAGTGATGAAATTTTACTTCTAATTTTAGCTTTTGAGTCTTTTTGAACACTCTCCATTCCCATTCATTTCACTTCCTGGGATTATTACATTCTGCATCAGATTATAAAGCTTAACCCGAGGGTAACACGTTGAAAAAAATCCAGGCTAGCAAAGCAGCTTATTGATGTTTTAGACTGTTGTATGAGGAGGCTATAAAACACTGTGTCAAATAGAATTTTAGACAGGAAAAGCTCCTGGCTTTCAGAGTATTGCCTTGGAATCTAACCATATTTCTATTTTAATTAGACAGGCATGCTAGAGGATAACCTTTTTCCAATATGTCTCAGTGTGCCTTAGGGAACATGATAATATTACTTTTACAATATTAATATTATATTTGCCTCTACACTGTAAAAAATGGAAAATAAAAATAATCCTAATATAGCTAAACTTTAAATTATGTCAATTTGGAAAGTGGATTGATTTTTAATTTTTTTTTGTTATTCCTTTTATTTTGCACTGATAAAGCACTGATCCATTGGGGATCTTAAATTTAGAAGCTCTTTTACAATAACTTGTCCTCTTATTATTCTGGGTATTATAGGACTAATTAATGAAGGAAATTATAGTACCACAATGTCTTCTATAAAAACATTAGTTCTGAGGGCATAGACTGCCTTGGTATATAATGTTCATGCCAGAGTGGTTTATGTGGTGAGGTTTCTACATGACTTGCAGAGTCATTATAACCTCAGGATACATGCTGAAATGTGTGAAACTAAATGTAGTGTAGTCTTTGAGAAAACTGTCTATAATCTGTGCAAGCTGTGTATCAAACTGGCATTTTACATTGATACAAGTGTGGGTATTCAATTTTGAGCTGGTAGTGTTTTTAGGGCAACTTTTCCTTAACAGAGCAGTAGAACATCAGACTTTGGAAAGGACCTCTGAAGGTCATCTAGACCCACCACTCTGCTCAAAGATATGAAAACAGGTAAAAAAAAATTATGTACAAATGCAGCCAAAGCTTTTACTGATATTAAAAATATCTGCAGATTTTTCTTTTTAATCATCTATACTTTCACTCAGTAAAAGAAGAGCTACAAAAACTGCCTACATAAGTGCAAATACAGTTATGCTGAAAATAGATGTTATGCCCAAGACATATATTACATTACATTATTATAATCATGTTATTATTTTCCACATCGCTGAAAACTTTCAATGATGTGGTAGATAATGATTGCTATAATAAATATACACATATATTTTATACACATATACTGTATATACAGTACAGCACTTCATAGATATTAAATGTTCAGAGACAGATTCCATTGCTAATCACACTATGTTCAGTATTTGTTCCATCATTTTCCAAAACTGATATTGGACTTCTGTTACTGTGATTGGTTTTATGTCATGCTACTTCAAAGAATTCAAGCAATTTTCTTAAAAATCCTCCATGGCTATATTGCAGTCCTCAGGGAGGCACTTACTAGCACTCATGCCACTCATTTGTTCTGTAAGTGCTAACAAAACACCTGGCCAAAATATGTACAAATAGGCAGTTGGCAGTGATAAATTTAACTGGAGAATATTCTTCAATATCCGTATCATTGTCCCCTTCTCTTTTCAAGAGACTCTCTCAAGTTACACATATTTACATAAAGTTAACAGTGCAAACACAACTCTTTAACTGTATCTACAGCCTCAAACTGAGAAGTCTAACAGAGTATCAGTTCAGGGTCAATCATGCAAATATTTATGAGCCTGGTCAAAATCTTAGAGCTGCTTGAAGTTAAACACTTAAGTTTTATTGCTTTGGAAGGTGTTAGTCTTTATTGTAGCTTCTGTTATGTAAGTCTTTACTTGACTGTAATCAAACTGTTAGGAGTATTAAAAAGCTTTCTCCACTATATCTCTTTCTGCAGTAATCTGAAAGCTTTTCCAAAAATATAACCTGCCAGACAGTACAGTCAGTGCCAGGTCTATTGTCTGTTTTAACAATTCCTCCTTTTGTTGTCTTTTCATCTAACTGATAGACTGTTCTCTTTCTTTTCCTTTTTTTTTTTTTTTTTAAATCCTTACTGCTACAGTGCTACATATTTACTGTGAAAGACGTATTTTTAGAGCAGTTGAGACCCTAATTTCTTCTCCTGCTTTGGGGTAGGAAAGAGGGATGCAAGCATATAGAAGTAAAAATTACTAATTATACCATCCCTGTTTCACATTTATTTATTCTTAATGTGGCACAAGTGTCAGAGATATTAGTTTTTGCTTTCTGTATCATCTTTTTAACAAGAAATGCAATACATCCTGTATTGCTATTGAAACAAAGTTAAATTTTAAAAAAATTAAAGAATGCAGTGAGGTTAACATTCAGGTTTTAAAAAAATATATGAAATGTAAACTTTTAACACCAAACATAAAAGCTCATGTGAGAATTTTACAACCAAGAAAGTATTCAATGGTAAAAAAAAACAAAAAAAAAAAAAACTATTCAAAGCTAACCACAAGCAGCCAGTTACAGTTTGTACCAAGTTAATTACAAAGAAACAAAACACTCAGGACAACAACTTAACAGGAGATTGCAGAGCTCATGGCTTTTAATGATTACTGTCTCTCTAGGACAAAACACCAGTGACAGATCTGCTGTTCAACTTTTGCTGCTAATTCAATGTACTCTGTATTGTAAGAAGCATCAGAGACTGCTGAAAACATCTGCTTCCACAAAATACTCTCTCTGTCCTTTAAGCGAGGAAGAGAGACAAGAATAACCCTGAGAAAACGTAGGAACAAGCCAATGAACAATAGAAAGTCTTAAAAAGAAAAACAAAACAAGAAAAAACACAAAGGGGTGGGGATGGCAGATTGCTCAGTGTAAAACAATTATATCTAACAAGCTCTTTGTGAGTGATTGAGTCTTTTGTGATTTAGAGGACTTGTGATATTTCATTAAAAATTTCCTAATTACAGAAAACTGAGGCCTGAGCACATGTGAGGCATTAAGTTTTGCAGCAGTACAATAATCTCTTGTTATGTACTTGTATCTTTTCCATTATCATACAGTAAATTTGCAAAGAATAGAACATCTGGCATGCATTCTTAGGGTTTTTTTCCCACACTGCCAGTGCTCCTAAATGGGCTTTTCCCATTTCAAAATGTTGACTAAGAACATTAATACTCCAGTTTGATTTCAAATCCTTTCCTGAAAATGTATTTTATCCTTTTGACTCCCCAATACAAAGAATTATTCATGTATTTTAGTACCAAAGATCACAAGAAAATGAGTGAAATTATGTTTCTATTTTTATTCCTATTTTTTGTGAAGGCAACAAGAATCAGCCCAGCAAACACTGGTAACAATCTATTGAGCCCCAGCATGCAAACTTACTGGCTGGACATATAATGTATTAGCCTCCAATTTAGCTGTGTCTCTATATTTTTCTCTTTAGGGTTTTATCATTGGAATTCATCTTGAATTATTGTGCAGCTAATTACCTGGGGTGGTCACAGTTCCTGGTAGAGATTCTTTATAAATCACTACTGCCTCTTCACACTGAAAAAATTTTCAGATCACTGGCTTTCAAAAGCAAACCACTAGTGTCTTCAGATGGAGAAATATTCTTTTTGTGCTTCTAATAAACAATGTTAAGGATTACTGAATTTTTTTAATCTGTGTATCAAGATATTAAAAAATTGGAAGATTATAGATTTTAGATTCCATACATGGAAGAATTTTATATGAGTCTGCTTTTGGTACACGATCTATTATTGTTTTGTGTTGTAAAATTAAATTTCGTAGCTGGTTTCACAAGACATAAAGAGACACCAGGGCTGAAATCAAAAATTTAATTGGGCTCTTTGGCAGTATTTCATGTAACTCATGCTAACATCAATCTCTGTGGTTTTTTTCTTAATGCATGGTAAGATAAATGTCTGTATTTTTTTTCTTTCAGCGGTCCTTATCCTTTAAGAGCTGTACTTCTTTTAAAAGGCAGGCATATGAGGTATTTGGCACACTCTTTGCATAAGGAAAAAATAGAGCATTTTAGAGGAGACTGCACTAGTGTGTTGCCCTAAATAAAAGGTTTTAGTGCCCTAGAAACTAGGGCAACACCTCCTAATTATTTACTCTGATACTACATTTTTTCAAAGATAAAGCTATGTGCATAATGAGGACTTCTAATTTACTACACTTTGACTGGCTTTGTCCAAGTTCTTTTTCATCTTTTCTCTTTGAGACTGGAGGGAGAGACAGAGAGGAGGAACTGGAACAAGTTTAGAAGCAAAATCCTTGAGAATTCTCTCTGGGCACAGATTAGTTTCTTTTGCCAACTTTCAACTACTAAGCCCAGGCTCCTGTTGTGTGTGCAGAACAAGCCATGAGTATGGTTGCAGTGTATTTATACAGCAGCAATTACAAGGCTCTTTAGTGTGGATTTTGTGCTATAGGAAAGACAGCTTATAGGTCCATAGTTTATTGTTCCATAGTTTATTTTAAAATGTCAATATTTTCAGACTAAAATTGTCCCAGGTGGGTTAAAAGGGCTACTCTGGGGGAAGAGGAGAAGTCTGATAAGCAGCTTCTCACATCACAAACTCCATGTTTGTGCTTACCCTTTTTTCTGCTACACAGCTTCCTGAGAATACTCCCTCCCCTCCTTGCAAAAAGCAACCTGCCTTTAAAAATCCCTTTACCCTCTCTTGGGAAGGTCACAAGGCAGCAAAGTGCTACCTCCAACCCCATTTGCTGTGCAGCCAGTTTCTCCCTGCTGCAGTGACCGAGCCAGGGATAATAATAATAATAATAATAATAATAATAATAATAATAATAGTAATGCAGAGCAGAGAGGGATCGATGGGTGGCTGTGGCTGCTGTGCTGAAGAGCAGCTGGGAGGTCCAGAAGCAAGGGCACAGTGCTAGCAACTGGTCATGCAGCTTAAAACCCACATAATGATTTCTTTGTCTGTGTTTTCAAGTTATGTTGAAATACCAGGTATTCAGAGTTCAAACACAGTCAGGATTAACAAGTACTCAGGAGGGAAACAAACCAACATCAAAACAAAAAGTGAGGGAAATCTTCACCCACGTTACGAATTACAAGTGACAAGTCACTTCTAAAGCCTTCAGCAGGAAAATGCATACTTTGAGATGTGTTTTGTGAAGCTGATAATATTTGGGATTTGCCTGGAATTTTAATTAAGGCTGCTGTTTAACATTCCTACTGTACCTGTGCCTAGAAGCCAAACAAACTGATGCCCCAAAATTCTGGGCACAATTTTAAACTAATATTTAAAACATATGTGCAAAGCAGGCCAGTAGTACTTCCTAATTCTTTAATATTTTAGCACATTTCTAGTTTCCTCCCATCCTGAATCTTGAAGATACTGATTCTTCAGTTGGCATAGATTACAATGCAACTTGTGAGATTTCAGTATCTGACATTTCATCCTCTGCTAATATAATCTAGTACTTTATCTAACTCAGTAAGAACACAGCAGTTATTTTGTTTACATAGCCTAATTATTGCAGTTGCTCTCTTTGGCAGTTATTAGTTATTAGTATTTCTACATTCAATGATATACCTGCTACTGGCTTGGCTTGTGCAGTAGGCTTTCTGCTTATGAAAACTGAAATATTCTGTATTTGTATATTGTACCACCACTAGTACCCTCACTTTAGGAAAGCTTTAGGAAAGCTGAAAATAATCACCTGGCAGACTAAAATATTCATATAAATACAGTATATAGGCTGTCAGAGACTTGCCCATGGTCAAGATGTGGACATTCAAATAAACAGCAGAACTTTCACAACAGATATTGCTCAGCATGTCCAGTGGACTTTATTAGTAGTAGTTACTCTTGAAAGTTGCATAACTTTTTCTTTTTCCTTTCCTTTTGTTTTGCTTTCTGTGTAATTCAAGAACAGAAATCAAAAAAGAAAATATTAGGGCCTTACTCTCATTAGACACCTATCCCCCAGGAATACCTTGCTCCTACTTGCTTCAGTCCCACCACTGCTTTTGAAAATTCCTCAGAGAGGCTGGAGACACTTAGTTCATCTTTACATACAGACAAGGCTGGCACAGGAGCTAAAGCTAAGCAGGGCCAAGGGAGAGCACTTGTTCCTGCATTTCTACCAAACCTGAAACCTGAAAACACTGAGATCTACCAGGCATGCTTTCACACAACTACATTTATTCACAGGTTTGGAGTCTTGATCTACTTTTATTAAAGTAAAATATTAATTTTTTCATTAGCTCACTTTTTATTTAAGATGGAACGAGTATTTTTTTTTTTTACTCTCACAGCACCTGTTTGCAAGGATTATCCTTGCAGTGTTCAGTGTTATTTCACCATTTAATTTCATACAACCATTATATCATGAGTGTCTTTTCTTGCATTGACATAAATGTTTTGGTTTAGATGGTTTTATCCTGTTGGAAGTCAAACTGTGCAGATGTACATACTTCCTACCTTTTTGGTTTGTTTTTTGCAGGTAATATCAAAATTATCCAACAAGCCTACACTATCCCAGGTATGTTGATCACATTTTAACTATGCCAAGCTTCACTTTGAACATGCATATAATTATAACCATAACAAAGCTTGAAAACTCCTTCTTTTCCTTCTCGAAAACAGACTTCAATTTTTTCAGAATGAGAATTTAAATAGCATCCTGCAGATAGTTCTGTCACTGCCCATTTTATGAGTAACAGCTTATGATCTTTTTTTCCCAGGTGCTAAATTTGAATATCCTCCTGTAGCAACTACATTTTAAGTACATGGCTGCCCAAACCTAAGTTTTGAATATGGGTAACACTCATTCTCTGTAGAGTATAGGCAGTGCAGTGCCAGGTCCTGTACAATTTAATCATCATGACAGCCTTTGAATGACTACTACAGCTGACAAGGCTTTTCTATTTTATAAAGACATGCCTTCTGTCACAACTTGGAATTCTTACCTCTTCATATATACCTCAAATGAAAAGGTCCTAGTTCACTAAATCTGTCAACATATACCAAGAGGAAAGCATACATTCAATGAGAGTGTGTTGTAACAAAATTAAACCTACCCTGCAGAACATTTAGACAGATGCTAATAGGAGCTTAGAATATTTGGATAAATTCCCCAAATCTGTATTTCCACCCAGCCAATCTGACTTGGCCTGAATGTGGGAAATCTGACTATGCAGGCTCATCTGAGGTTTTCTATCTAAAGCTACCAGTGCGTCAATCAAGCTTGATTAAGAGGAGTAGCCTGTAAAAAAAAAATAAAAAAAAAAAAATTAAAACCAACAACTTCCTTTGAAACCATGAAGTTGCATTTGGTTTGTTTGACCTGGAACATGGATCTGCCTTAGGCCATTCACCTACTACCAATACAGTAAGTTGTACCTTGGGAATAAATGGAACTATTTCTGAGTTACGGTCTGATCCTGTCTATGTTGGCATGTGTCAGAACTCATGATCAACATTTGTTACCACAAAAAAAAAAAACAAAAAACCAATATTGTTCTCCTACATTGCTCTTTAATTAGTACATAAATTATAGAACCCAGGTCTATGTTGGCTCTAAATTTCCGTGGTTCCAACATCAAGCATCTAAATTGCATTTTTTTCAAAACCAGATGTAGCTCTGCTTTCTGATGGCTCAGTCCTGAAGCCAAAAATATCACGCTATTGGTGCATTAAATGGGACTTGGAGTGAACTGAAAAGTCTGTCTACCATCCCAGCAATTACTCCAGTTACAAAAATTTAGAAGGACACAGAGACAATTGGGCTTGAGCTGAACTGGTGTAAATGCCATTTATACATTATAAATGTATAATGATTTTGACACTATAAAAGTTATTCTTTAATAGTTTATACTTCTGTTCATCCCACATTATTGTAAGAACCATTGCAGACCATGCGAAAAAGTGATATTATTTGAATTAACAGCCTCAGACCTTTTCTGTGGACCACCAAGATTCTGGTAGCATAACACTGAAGAAATAATGCCTCAGCTAAACAAAATTCATCTTCTCAAGTGTACATATGGCAAATGGCTTGTAAGAATTAGTCATGTACTCTTTCTTGGTAACAAAACATATTGCAGTGAGTTCGCTGACTGTATCACGAGTGACCTTTTTAAATTTGTTTGTATTTCTCTTGTGTCTGCACATATAGCAATAGCTGAGGCTATGGATAAGTTCCAAAAGAGCTCTCCTCTAATGAGAAATGAAAGCTGTGTTAGGTGTGCGTGTATTCCAGAAGGAACATCAGAAAAAATGGGTTTCTGCAACATCAGGCTCTGAATTTTACGCTAGTATGTATTATTTGTTATTTTAGACAGAGCTCAAGGGAAATGGAAATATAAAGAAGAGACTGCCTTCAATTGTGGAAGATGAAGATGAGGAAGAGGAGGGAGAAGAAGAAAGCAGCACCCTCTCACCAATTGATACACGAAGCACAAATAGCTCTCAGCAGAAGAAGACTGTGAGCAGCAAAAGCCACCTAGGGAGAAACTTGAAGCAGCTGGCCTCAGGAACTGTGCCCTTTCATTCCCCCATCCGCGCTTGCAGCTCAAACCCCTCAAGAGCCAAACATGAAACAGAGCTCCATTACTACTCCAGAAGGAAGGAGAAAAACCTTAAATTGTACCTATCAGCACTGACCACCAGTGGCCCACCAGATCTGAGCCCAAGGTAATAGTCATGAATGGGCATTTTCCTATCATGTAACTCCTATTAAAAATATAACTATTTTGACACTATAAGGGTTCTTTTTTATTCATTTATACTTCTGTTCATCCCACATTATTGTAGGAACCATTGTATACTAAGCAGAATATTATGACTAGAACTTTATTGCAAACTAAAGTATCTTTACCCATAAAAAGAGCAGTAAAAAAAGAGCAACTGCAAAAATGGCTATTTAAATAGTCTGGCCTTATGGTATCATTTTGTCTATAATATTCATTCCCACAATATCACTATGAAACTGAAATAACAAAAAATTACTGGAGTAGAGAACTATAATGGAAAACAATTGCCAAGCAATTTTGGAAAATATTTAGAGGGTTTTTTTCATTAGAGATGGGAAATCTGATAATGGAAGTTATATAGACATGGAATACAGGGTTTAGCAAATCTGTTTTGCTATGTCTTTTGACACAAAGAAGCATTGTACAACAGTTTATTGAGGTATTACTAGTGTAACATTTAAAATATTTCAATGTTTTATTTGTACGCTACTTACAAGTGATTTATCTAACCTGTTGCTAAATTGCTGCAGTGGAATCCTAGTTTTAGGACCAGTTCTTTAGAGAAATCACAAGCATACATATAAGGAGATGCAATAGTTCATATTCAAGTTTTGCCTTCTATAAATTGAAGTGGTTTACATGTTCAAGCAGTTCCTTTATTCATTAGAGGCAAGTGGAAGTTTCAGAAACTTGCCATTGCAAACGTGAAATAGCCACAGCTTGAACAATATTTGTTTAATTCTATCAAAGCACCAGTCCCTAGAGATGCAATCATAAAAAGGACATAGAAGATTATATAGAACCCTTTCCCACTCATCATATATTTTATCAGTACAGACACATTTCAAATAGTACCAGGATACAAAACAATTTTAGTTTTTCATAAAATCATAGAAATTATAGAATCATTTAGGTTGGAAAATACCTCCAATATCAAGTCCAACCTTTGACAAAACACCACTATGCCAACTAAACCATAGCACTATGTGATATTTTCTCATTTGTTTTCTAGATTTCATATGAATTTGGTTCAGTCAGCTATGAGTAAAGGTCATTATCATTCACATAATAAGTGGTAACTCAGGGAAAAATTGCTTTTTTTATTTTCTGCTGAAATGTAGTCTTGCTCATTATTGCTCTGAACTTATGAAGCCAGACATTGGCACCCAAGGCTTCAAAAGGAAATGTGAAAAAAGTATGTTTAAATATATTATTTCCTGTTTCCATTCATAATTTTATATTAGACTAATCCTGTTAATAGGCTGGAAGACTGGCCCAAGATGTATGCTTTTCAGCCTTTTTTTTCCAGACAAAACATTTTCATGTTATCTCCTAGAAGGAGCTTATATTATTAGAACATTTAAACTGACAAGTTAATACTACTTTAAAAAATAGCCTTAAGTGTTTCCTTGTAAGCATTATGGAGAAAATAAGACCTTAATTAAAATTCTCATTTACTTTTGATGTTGGCAAGGGAAGGCAAGGGAAAGACAAGACTCAGGTTGAAATATCCAATCAGCGCTGTTTTGAGGTGTATAACCACAATTTCTTAAGAAACTTCTGCTGTGGATGTTTCCTAAAGGAAACTAACTAGAATTCTTTACAGGTGCTTCAGGTTCTTTCATTGTGCCCCACAGTGAAAGAAATAAAGCCCAGAGACTGGGTCAAATTTTTTAAGAGCTCTTAGTGCAAGGAACAGAAGCTAGAATTGTAATTTCTAGAATAGAGCCCCGATCTTCCCAATTGCTTTTTGAGTACTGCCTATGAAGTGGAAGAGCACCAAAAGGAAGAATATGTAAGTGATAATAAAGGCAGCCCTAGGAGGAGGTATTTATGTAATTGAATCTCCTTAGACCCATACAGAGGAGTGGGGTCTAAGCCCTAAGCAGCTGGATAGAAGAAGTCATGTGTTAATCTTTTCTGACTTTTTTGGCTTCTAAGAGTGGAGTTTTCTGTCTTCAAGAGAAAATTCAGGGCTGTACAATAGCTGATTAAGAGAGGGGTGAGGCTTACCAATTACCTTTGTCCCCTCATGTTGTCAATTTACTGGGTTATGTAGTTCCCCAGCCAGTTCCTTGTATATGAATAAGCATATTGCACATTATGTATTTTCCACATAGAAGCCTGGCACTCCCAAGTAGGTATTTTTGCTAAAATAATTTCCTTTTATTCTGAGTCTTTAAACACTATAAAAAATGAAGCATCTATAAATTCCAAGTCACATCTGAGTAAGCTTTCTCCTGTGCGCTTGAAAGGCAATTAAAATGTTAGCATTTTATATAATTAGAAACCTCTACAAAAGTGATATTGGTGTTTAAAATTTGCCTTTTGAAGCAGTGAGGCTAAATGACATTAAACAGGTTTTACAGCAAATTTCAAACAAAGTAATCATTCTGGTTTTCAGCTGCAGATAGCAGTATAGGCCAGGGCTGCTCAAGCACCACATTTGAGTCTCCTCTTCTACCAGAGGCTGATTAAGAGTCAAGTCTTGTAACATCCAACTGGCATAATTAACACTCAGACATGACATAGAGATCTAAACCCACACAAAGAGCCAAAAAGGATGAGAACACATGGTATGCATACAGAGATCTGAGTTACATGGGTCCTTCAAGCCAAATACATTACAAATATGTCTGTGTTGTCTGTTCTTTCTTTCACCAGGCATTCCCAGAAAAGAAGCTTTCCTGAAAATATCTTTATTAGATGAAAATCTAATGTCCATCATCACAAATTTATCCCCAATGACTGACAGGTTAAGAACTTTCTATCTTAGCCCTTCCAGATTAGTATTTAACTCATCTGTCTGCTATAAGACAGAATATAAAGCTTGTTCCTGGACAAAACAAGAAACTGATGCTTCACATCACTCAACTGGCCATTGTATGATTCTCTTTCATTGACTTTAATATAGTTCTCTTTATAGCACAATTTATTTTAGCAGAGAACAGAAAATATTCATAACTATATTTTTTTAATACCGTGTATTGATTCCTCCAATACCCGTTTTCTATTATTTGAACACTGAACTCGATTATTGTATAAAATACTGCTTTTTTTTTCCTTTGGCTTTCTTGACACTGCAAATTAGAGATAATTGCTATGCATGGGTAGAAATAGCTGGCAAAAATACCTTTTCTAGTAGTCAGATCCAATACCATTATTAATGTAACTGGGACACTGGAGACTGGTCTGCACATCTTCCTATATGAAATTTGCAAACAAGATTTCCCTGCCTGAGCTAGTTAATTTTAAAGAAACTTAGAATAACTATTTGCATGGAAATGACACTTTTGACTGAAGTTTACAGAGATTTTTTCATAAATATATTATGTTCAGGCTTAGGCTCTGCCTAAGTAAACCTAATATAAGAGCATGATTATGTGCAGGGAGATTTTAGCTTCACAAGAGCATACTGAAGCCTCTTTAGGTTGTATAGAAGAAAGAATAGCAACAGATTACTGTATATATGAAAAGCAAACTATTGTCCATGTAGTTTTGGATTGGAACCAGAATAGGCTGTAAAAGCCATGAAAATTCTGAAACCTCACTTAATTATATTTGGCCTCACATTCCTTCCATTATCAGTAATTTTAATTTTCAGTGACTCACGAGAAGTTATGCCAATATAATAGGTTCTGCTTTTCTCTAAACTTAATGTTGTGAAAAATTTACCATTGTTTAAAAATATGCCCTTTAGGAGTAATTTTTACAACATAATCATGAACATGATGTTTAGGAAACTGCTCCATTACTTCAATTTTTCTCAACAGAATTGTTGATGGAATTGAGGATGGGAACCATAATGAAGAAAGCCAAACCTTTGAATTCAGCTCTGATCAGCTCAGGCAGGAATCCAGGTTATCTCCTACAACTGGAGGTGAGCGTTGCCTGGGAAAATCACTTTTTAGAGAAAACAGTTTTCAGAAGTGCTTTTTGTTCTCCTTTATTTCTTTGATCCTCACTAGTGGCATAAATAGGTTCCACATATATTTGTAGTCTCAGTACCATTTCAGCGCCACAATTGTAAAAAAATACAAGGTCCCAAAGGTCATTTATTGTTTTCCTGCTAAAAGACAGTCATGATAAAACAGTTTGTGGAGGGAACTGGTTTTTCATGCATTATGCTTTACCGGAAGAATTGTAGAATCTGCCTTATGCTCCCAAACCTTTGGTCATGGAAGGTACTAAACATGAGGACGAAGCTGAACATAAAAACATTCTAATACAAAACTGAAAAAAATACAAGCCATAAATAAGAACAAAACAAAACCAAACAAACAAAAAACCTCACCCAATTCATTAAGAGCCATATGTAAACCTGGCTCTTAACATTTTTAAAGATATTTAGAGAAGTGGAGGGGTATGAAGCATATAGATTTTTAAAAGAGTGAAAACCTTGAATTAAAAGGAGTTTTAGGAAGCTGTAAATGTCCTACTCCCTGAAAAGGTTGATGAAGTAGCACCACAAAGCAATGGAACTTGTCAAGATGGGGGGAAAAAAAGATTAAAAAAAGAGTCAGAGGGACTGTTTCCAACATCCCCTCTTTTAGAAGTAAACAGTTCCCACATAGCTAAGTACCTTCATCATGGGGGCAACTAGGACATATATTGTTTCTCTTAAAGCCACGCAGGAAAATAATAATTAAAGTTTAGTCATATTTATGATTTTTAAAAAGTGTCGAGCTGTCCCGTGGATGGCACCAAGGTTGTCATCTTCATTTCTTTCAGGTCCAGAGTGAAGAGAGCAGTATGGACTTTATTAATTGCACTTGTCTCAAACATTATAAAATTAACATTAAACACATGGTTTACTTTTCATTCTAGCCAATGTCAAAACAGGTTTAAATTTAAAGGATTGGTTAAGTGCAAGAACAGTATTATCATTCCTAAGTGATTATACTTTTCTCATTTACATGAATTTGAATCATTTTCAGAGGCTGAAATTGGTGCTGCTGTGCTCGTTATCAAGGCAGAAGAGACCAAACAGCAGATCAGCAGGCTTAATAATGAGGTAACAAGATTTTGTGGGGGTTGAAGGATATTAACAATGATTCAAGAAATGCTGGAGAAAACTCAGAAAACTTAGGAATATGATAAATGTGTTATAAATGAGTTTACAAAACTGGATGGGGTTCCTACATGTAGGGCAGTTTGGGGCTTTTAACTCATTCTCAGATTAATTTTCTACATGAAATGTACATAACAGTTTGTGTCACATGCTAGGGCTAAAACCAGAGTGAGGTTACTCTATCTGATTTTCTTAGGATTTGGTCTCTTCTGGGTATGCCTCTATTTGTCTCATTCCTCTCATTATTTCCCCAAGTTCCTTCTCCCAGGTTTTCTCGTCTTGATGCTTGTTGCGCTTTTAGAAAATTTCCTTGAAAGAAATGCAAACCTATTAATGTTCAAATTTACATTAAAAATATTCAAATCACTTTACCTGTGTTCTACTTAGGATGAAAGAGAATTTCATCCCTTCCTGCTCAAGCAATATGAATGCAGGGCCAATAGTGTTCCATAGGGCTTTCTATTCCTCCCTTTTAATAACTTCAAACCTGTAATCAAGTATCAATCCAATACTAAGGAGATGTTCTGTGGCTAAACTGTTTCATTAAAGCATCAGACTACCTTCACAGCTGTACTGCAAGACTAAAATCTGTTCCCAGCCTACTCTGTCTTTCAATGTGAAAAGGTTAGAGACAATTCCTTATACTTCCACATGAGGAAACATTTAAATAAGTACCACCACATAGTTTCACTTCTTCCCTGAGCTCTTTGGTTACCAGAAATGTCAAGTTTTTGGGTTTTTTTCCCCCTTCTTTATTGTGTACATTTAATCTGGTTATTATTTCCCTCTTACAAAGTATTGGGCTTGTAAACCTCTTTCATCCTGACTCAGCTTAAGTTGATTAGATAACCTAAATGTCCTAAGCTAAGACTGCATGCATGGTTAGTTAGTTACTATGAATGCATCATCTCATTTGTATATCAAACTGTAGAGCTCAGAAAAAAGTCTCATCACCCATTGACTACAGGTCATGAAAAACTATGTTTTTTTATAGGATTTGGTCAAAGAACCCTTCAAGATGTTCATTGACACCACCATCATGATAGAAAATTATATTTCCTATGTAATGCTTTTGAAACACACAAGTCATATTGATTCATACCTTTTTAAAATAGGAGGATGTGTTATGTGACTATCTGCAAGAGGCAATTGGAAAATATATCATGGTGACAGATGTTCCAAGGCAGGCATCTTGTGGATTAAACAAACATTTCAACTGGAACAGTTCTGGGCTTCTCATTGCTTTTCTGGTGAAAAGTGATAAATAAATAAATCTCGGAGCAGGGAAATATGTTAATCAAAAAAAGAAAAAAACCTCCACATGTTCAAGGTCATTTCTCTCCACATACAATTTTAATTTTGCCCTAATAATACTATCTGAACAAAATGTTATGCAACCTGTTTGTTCACATTAACATAACACAGGCAGTAGGACTAGATTTAGATTTCATAGGTAATATTCTGGGCTCAGATCCCAGAGATGGATGGGTATCCTCCAAGTCCTCCCATGGTTCAAAATTTACACTGGAAAAACTGCATGACTGAAAGGCTGCTTAATTGCATATTCTACGTGTACTCAAACATGCCCCAGCTGGAGTTTCTGGAGTGATAGTTTGGAGTTGGTGCTTACCCAAATGAGCCTCTGGGTAGCCTTGCTGATCCACAGTAGCTGCTGCTTGGAGGTTTTTGTTGTTGTATTAAGTGTAGAATAGTTTTAGACCCAGTGCTTTCATCATTCCATCATTTGATGATGACCAACAATGGGAACTTAGTGCTGATGCTGCAGCTAGTAGACTACTAGCAGTAGTTAAAATACCAGCAGAGTCAGAAACAAAGTTCTCTATTAAAGACATGCAGTCTCTTCCTGTTAAAGAAAATATGAGAAAACAGGTCACAAGTAGCCAGCAGCAGTAAACATTGTCATTAATACATTTTCCAGTGGCAATCAGAAATCAATGAACAAATGCAAAAATAATTGCTTTCATGAAAGGCAATTGTATTACAACAGCTCACTAGTTAGCTTAGAAACATTTCAGCTGTTCATGGGGTGGGGGGAAAGACATGTGTCTTTCCATTCAGACTTTCAATACAGTCTCTTGTTAGCAAAGCAAAAAGTTACCCTAGAGAAAAATCTACAAAATTAGCTATACCTAGTTTAGAAATACAGATGAGCCCTTGGCAGTATTTTAGGTGTATGGCATTTACTACATAATCCAATGGCCATTTCATTTACCTAAGAGAGTAACAGAAGTCAGTGCCTTGGTTTCACTTTTCAGATTTGCTAACTTTAGTAGCAATGGATGCACAGACTTCTCTAAGGAGGGTAGTCTCCAGAGTCAGCACAGTGGATATGAGACAAACTTGAACACGCCCCAGATTGCTGTTGTACAGCTCCATGGTTTGGCTGCTCAGCTGGTTAACCACCTTCTTCACTCCCTCACCTAACTTCACTGCTCATTGAGCATTCAAGCTGATACAGGAATTTCCTTCCAGTTCAGTATTGCAAGGTGGAATAGGACTGCTTTATCTCCTACCACATTTGTCCCTTCCTCTTGGAATAATCCCTGAATAAAGCAGGCATGACATTCATTATCTTTCAGTAACTTCAGTATATGGCAGGTGAGAGCTAAGGTTTAGGTTCTTGTTCTGGTAAAAACACAGTTATTTAAGCAATAGTTTCAAGATTAGGTTAATGAATATCTATCAGCATTGTACATTTGCTGAGCTGGGTAAAGCTTGATTCAAAGACCTGCTCCAAGCTAGGCAGAGCAAGAATTCAGGAAGAGTATTCTGCCTTACGAGTCTGCGTCCTTCCTTTGCAGAAATCTGTACACCTGACCTGGTCTTTCCAATGCATTTGTCTGCAAAGGCTGATCAAATGAGTGTCTCTGAACATTGAGCATATTGTCAGAGGCACCCTTTACCTGTTGCAGTCATAGGTAACTACTAAGGAGCCCACAAAGTAAAAATAAGAAACCACTAAGCAGATTTTCTGAGGTATACAGACGGCCAAGACGTCTCGATTAAAGCACCCTCCCATCACTGTCCCATTGCCTGTATCCTATTAGGCTTTTAACTCTCATTTGAATGCCATTGTATGAAAAGAGCAGAGAACTACTTTTACTTTGATTCAGTTTGAAAAACCCAAATCTGAATTATTTAAAACAGATCAGTTAAAATAAGAAAAATACCAAATATTTAGTGATATTTCCCCCTAATTACATGTACACATTCTCAATTCAAAAACATGGGTACATAATTTTGAGCTCAGATAAAAAGGTCATCTCATACAGTGCATGAAGACAGACTCAGATTGCTTTGTGATGTCCTCTGGTTTCCTCATGTGTAACCCAGCTTCAGTGCAGCCTCCCTCAGCTTCAGAAATCTGGGGGCTGATTCCATGTTTTACCACATTAGTAGATCCCACAATTACAGTACTAAAACAGTATAATGAACACAGTACTCACATTTCTCCCATTCAACTGAAAAACAAACAAACATGAGGAAATATGAATAGGGTCAGGTTTTGAGCTAGATAATTGCCTTCTATTTAGCTCCACATTGGAGCACTTAGTGGAAATTCAGCTATTTTTAATTTTAGGTTTTTTAAATGCAAGTACTTAAAATACTCTAAGCATCTGGCACTTATGCAGAACAGAGAAAATATATTCACAGGGATATTTAACTTTCATCTAACAAAAGGAACAATCCTAAACAAATATGTTTATTTTCCAAATCCTAAATTTTGTGCATATATTATTTTTAAATGTATTTCAATTCCAGCTGCCAAAAATCAAACCCATTCTCCTCTCAGTACAGAAAAAAAGTATTTTTAATATTACAGATATATGCAAAAGATAATCAAGGCCACTAAAAAAATTTGGTGAAGCCAGTCAGGCTTCTAGTTTTACATAGGGGATATACTGTTAAAGTTCAATTTATGACTTGAGAGTTCATATAATGAACTCGCTTGACTTTGAGTAATTAAATACATGTTCTTCTTAACAAGTTCATAACTATATCATCACACAAGAGAAATTACTTTGCAGCAAGGCTATCCCAGTGATTTGGTTTTTAAAACATCTTTCAATCAAGAAAAATGTGGCCAAAAGTGAACTAATGGAATTTATAGATGATGAAAACTATTAAAATTAATCTATCCATTTTGGATTTTAGCCATGTAAATTTCACATTAAACCAAAGACATAAAACCAAGTATCACTTGTATGAAGAAATAAAAGCTTTCTAAACAATACATGCAGAGTAAATTCTTTTTTATAATACTTTGCCTTTTAAATACTTTGCCTACTGAGATTTTTCAAAATACATCTTCTCTTTTAGCACTGACATTCGTGTTTCCAAAGAACTTCTACCTTGTTGTTTTGTCTCTCTACTCTCATATTTTGATAGCTGTAGAGAAGCCTTTCCAGCTTTTTCTTTTTTTAATGTTAGTTTAATAGGTATTGGCTGATGAAGGTAACAAAAATGGTTGGTGCTCTGAAGCTTAGATTAATATTTTTTTAAGCAGAGCACACCACACATACATGGCATATGTCCCATATGCTGTGGTGTGTCCCTTGCACTTTTCCTTGGTGGAAAGACACCTGAGACAAAGGAATTAACCAAGAGGCAGCCATGCAGTATACAAATCAACTGGACACCAAAAGCTGATTTCAAATTTGAATAAAAAATATTATTACCATGACAGATGATGATGATTGTCTAGTTAATATCTAACAGGCATTTCAAAATGTTTCTGTATTCATAAGATCTATTTTCCCAACGTCTAAATGTCAATGCCTGTGGGTATGCAAGTTCATAAGAGCACTGCTTTTTTCTTTTTTACCTAGAAGATCACAAGAAAAAGTTGATTGGTGCTCTCCTTCTAAAGTCAATTTATTCTGGAAACATGCTATTCCAGCATATCTCAGCAAACCAAATTCCTTTTGACTTTCCTTGCCCATTACATTTGCTAAAAGCTCTTCACTGGTATCATTTTCTTTTGAATTGTCTTTGGTTACATCTTTGAAGTCACTGACAAAGTACACAATGTCAAACAGCCTTAGTAATTTCTTGTGAAGAAAACCCTCTTCTAGAGTTCAGTTAAAGATATGCTGTTTGTATATCCTGGGAGTATGATTAATGCCCACAAAGTGTCATTCAGCAGACCTCCAGAGAGGTCCACATTTTTCTATAATACTCTTCATAGGCAGAATATTATATTCATGCCTCTGACATTTTCTTTTCAGATATAATGTTTAACATTTATCTTTCTTGAATTTCATATTACTGATATTTAAAAGTGAGCACAAATTCCATTTAGACATTAAAAATAAACATTAAATAAAAAAAGATCAGGATAGGGTGCTAAAAAGAATATCTTAACATGTCCATGGATGACAGCTAGCTATTGGTCACAAATCATTCCAACCATGTAAGAATCCAGCTTATAGTGATTATTAACCACTCACATTTTCTCATAGTTCTAGAAGAATGTCAGGTGGACAGAAACATCTTAGAAGTCTTCTGACGAGATATATATTATGTTTAAAATTTCTTTTTATATTTTAAAATAGCTTTTCAGTTAAATAAGAGAATTATCGTTTTGCCATGGTTTATTCTTAAGAACCGTAATGCTGCCTGTTCTCTTTTAACTACCATTCCTATAGATGGTTATAGAAATTGTCTGCTTAATATTTTTGCCCAATATCATATGTACTACCACAGGCTTCCTTTCATCAGTACATATTGCCAGCTTCTCCTCTCCCAGCCACCTGGAATTTCCACAATTCTCTATTTTCTCTCAATCAATAGCGAGTCAGTCAGTGTGCCCCTGGTAGTTTTTCATTTCTTGAAGCAGTAATTTCCAAACCTGATTTTCTTATTGCCACCATTATACTGACACTGTCCTGATTCTTGGCCAACCTCAAGGCAGAGTCCACATCCAACAATCCTAGAATCATGAAATGGTTTGGGTTGGAAGGGTCCTTAAAGATCATCCAGTTCCAACCCCCCTGCCATGCGTAGGGACACCTTCCCCTAGACCAGATTGCTCAGAGCCCCATCCAACCTGGCCTTGAACACCTCGAGGGATGGGGCACCCACAGCTTTCCTGTGCAATCTGTTCCAGTGCCTCACCGTGCTCACTGTAAAGAATTTCTTCCTAATATTTAAACTAAACCTACTGCCTTTCAGTTTGAAGCCATTGCCCCTTGTGCTGTCACTGCACCCTCTTGTAAATGATCCCTCTCCATCTTTCTTGTAGCCTCCCTTTAGGTACTGGAAGGGTTCAATTAGGTTATTTCAAAGCCTTCTCTTTTCCAGGCTGAAAAATCCCAATTGTCTTAGCCTTTCCTTGTAGGACAGATGCTCCCTACTTCTATCCAACTTTCCTCTTGTACCCCTCCACCTCCCCTCTCCTTCCTACCCACTCCCAGTGGGAGATTCACTCCCAGTGAAGAGCCACAAATTATTATTAAAACTGCAGTTTGGGAGCCCCTTTTCTAGACTGAATTGCATGGGACCCCTGTCAACTTGAATATATTTAAATACTCTAGTCCTTTATACTTCTCTCGTTTATCCTTACATGTTTAATAGCAATAATCTTGGTGTCCTAATTTACCCAGACAAACTGATCACTGGAACTACCAAAGAGCTGGCTAGAGAGTCAGCAGACCAATGAACAAATTTCCTGCTCTTACTAAATAAAGCCAATTGCACAACCTTCCAGATTCCTTCATTTATTTCACTGAAACCGAATCATCATATCATTGCACAAATCCTGTAGATTTAATCTGAACTCAGATTAGCTGCACTGGATTTTTTTTTTCTTTCTTCAACTAGCTTTGTTTCTAAAGCCATTAAATCAGAAACGTCTGTCACCACAATATCAATGGCCACAGAGTTGCTGATAGATGATCAGTGAAGAGTCTGTCCCTGCTCAATTCTCATTTCATTCATTCGGCAACACAGTCAGTAAGAAACAGAATACCAGCAGTTAGTCAATCTGAGCCTTCAAAGACAACTCATTCTAGCTGAAAATCTCCCTGGCTTAACGAAAAACCAGAATAGAAGAAGCAATGAAAGACCAAGCAAAGGAACAGAGAAGCTGCCATATGCCGTGAAAGCCAGGCAGCTCCTCCACTTTGCCAAAATGCAGCTTCCATTCCTCAAGAAGCCAATATTCATCTTCACTTCTTTGGGTGTTCAGAAAGAGTCAAAGCAGGAAGATATCTGGGTCTGAAGTTTGAATTTCAAAAGAGAGTAAAGACAGAGAGAGAAAAATATGTACAAATAAGAATCTAATCAGCTTCTAATCAGGAAAAAGTCTTATTCCAGATTTATCCAGGAACAGTTATGAGAACTAGGCATTCCAGCTGAAAATTTATCTTTTAAAAAATTAGGTAGTGGAATATATAATGGAAAAAGAAAAACACTCCTTCTTCTGAAGCTGTCAAAGTAATTTGAAAATACAAAATACATCTACTAAAATTTTTATTTTTATATATTCTTTCCTGATAACATAGTCTACCAAAAAGGCACCAGCACATTGCTTTCAACCAGTTTGAAAAGCACCTCTTGCTACTTGAAGCTAAATCTGTATAAAACCCAGTTTCTACATCCGGAAACATTGCAGTATATTTTTCAAGTCCTAGGAAGTGTTATGGCAGCATTTTGAGTATATTTGGGATCTCGGAGATAATTTTAAAGCTGTCTGCCTAGCACAGCAGGAACCATTTGTACCAGTAGCTGTTTTGCCTAGCAATAATCAGTGAGCTCCTGAAAAGAGTGCAGCCTTACTGGCATGCCAGGAATTAGCCCTTTTTCTTCAGGAAGAAACCATAGTGCTTTCAATTTCTCTTTCATAGACTTAAAATTCCTTTGGCTTTTAATCCCTGTTCTTTTGCACCTTCTCAAACACTGTGAAATTGTTAATAGTACTGATAACATTTTTTCCCCCCTGTTACACCTTTTTATTTGCATCTGCTTAGGGATCTCTGCAGGGTATAAATATAATAGCATAAACAGTGCAACATTGGTAGGAACACTAATAGTATGCTAAGCATGTATAGAACTATAATAATATAGAGAGAGGTGATAATTAATAGTGATATAGATACTGGAGGTTTAATCTTGTAATCTTGTAATTGTAAAATCATGAAAGCTACATATTTTTTTTGTGTATGGGGCATCCAGAATAACTCCAAACAGATCTTACTAACTGGTAGTGTGAATTAAGTTTGGAATAACTACTCTGACTATCATACTACTGGAAACCATTAAAGCCTACTTGATAGGGGTTTATCAGGTAAATTCCTGTGCTGGTGAAAGAGCAAGTTTATGAGAAGACAGCACTCTATGAGCTAGCTGATATATCAAAAATAGAGTATCTGGGCACTAGAGAAAGTTGTAATGAACAGAAATTCCGGGCCGTCACAAGTGCTGATGTTGGGATTGATTTTTGCTGTATTTTCTTAATGATCTGGATAAGAAACATGCTATATGATGACTAAACTTCTAAAAAGCTCATAAGTGATGAGAAATGGAAAACAAAAACAAGGATCAAAACAAACAAGACATTTTAAAATTGTGGATATTTTCACACAGCATTCATAATTTAGGTAAGGTACATACTCATAAAGTAGTGTCAATATTTCTATTTGCACACCTGCAGAAAGCCCTGAAAAAATGATGCAAGTTAGGAAATTATACACAGAAAATCACTGCTGTATCCACTAGGTGTAGGGGCCAGTGATGATCCTAAAAAGAACTAGAATCAGTGAATCCTAAAAAGAACTGACCAGTGAATCTAGATAGCCATGAGTTTCATTGTCTGTTTTCCCCCATTCTTCCCAAAAAAAGCTTCTGGAAGTTTTGCAATATCATCTCCTAGGGTCTAACAGAGCATAGGAGTTCTTGTGAGTTTATTTGTCCAGAAATCTGTGTTTTCTCACAGTCTGACGGTACTAAGAACCTTCACTGGCTGCTCTGACCCCACTAAACACCTTGGCAGCATATTTTAATTTCTCACATCAACTGAAGTTACCAGGCATTCAAAGCTTAATCTCTGCTGACAGAAGAAGATCTCATGGTATTTTCTATCTACTGTGACTCAATTAGACAACAAGGCAGAAAGAAAGAGAAGTGCAGAGACAGAGATCGTGTCACCTGCCACTTAAGAGTCCCGTCCCTTTAAGGATTTTATCTCCAGAGGCAGTGTGATCATTACAAAATTATTAAACAATATGTTGGGTTTGACCTCTGAGCTCAGAGAAAAATAAATAGATCTATAGGAGTTGTATTGGAGCGTCCTACTTTCTTCTCCGAATTTCTCTCTAATTATTGTGCCTGTAATAACACAATCAAACTCAGCCTGAAATATATTTCCAGCAGACTTCTTCAGAACTATTCTGGCAGAACAATGAAAATTAGTCTGTGTAGGTCATCTAATCAGTGGTGTCTCTACTTGAGCTCAGAAAGGTTCCCTGAATTACCTGTTTTCTTTTTGACATGTGGCTTGAAGATGAATGTGCAGTCATGTCTTTTTTTCAACAGAGTAGCATCAGTATGAGAAACTCTATTTTAATGATAATGATGGTATTTGACCTAAAATAGATTGATAGCTATCATGGAGGCAAATTTACTTTCTACCCTTTGAAATGATGAGTGGGTTACTTTTGAGTTAGCCCAGAACATCCTTATAAAGGCCTAAAAAAATGTCCCCATTAATATTCAAATGCCAGTCAAATTTAAAACACAAATTCAGAACTAGCCAATCTGATGCCCACCCAAAACAGCAGTGCTGAGGAAAGACTTCATGTACTTTATGAAACCAAATGGATGCTATCAGTAGTTTCAGCATTGAAGAGAAAAAGTCTAATAAAAACTCAGATTCTTCCTTTTACACATGCACCAGAGAAATCTATGCAATGGATCAATGTTTCAAGCATACACAAAAGTGCATGGAAACAAACTGTTTCACAATCTTTTATATTTTTTGAGTAATTAGAGGTAGCAAGTGGGTTTTAGAGTTCTCAGCTTTTCCCTCTTTTTTTTTTTTTTAATAGTAGTAAAAGTAAAGTTTTTTGGTTTTTTTTTTTATAGTAGTCCACAAGATTTTCATATAACTACTATTTGCATCCAACAATTTAGAGTATGGATTTCTTTTATTTTGCTATGAAGACAGCAGTATATTTCACATGTATTTCTAAACAAGATTTCACAAGAGCTCATTTTTATGTAATTCATCAGCATGAAATTGTTTAATAAGAAAATTTTATAGTTTAAAATATTTAATGATTGATCAAGAAAATATTGATGTCATACTGCACCTTGAAATCACCTCAGTTTTGGCCCTATGACCATTTTTTATATACAGAGAATAATTTGAAATCAGGTGGATTAAAGTAGCTGGAAGGACTATTTCCCACACATACAGTAGCAGTGTATTTCTTTAGTGTAGAGACACTGTGCCGAAAATCAAAGTTGCTATTGCTAGATAGAAAAGAGGGATGTATGTGCATATTTTAGGCATAGTGTATGAATAAATGCTGTGATATTTTGCCCTTTCACAACAGATGACATCTTTAAGTCAAGAAGTCTCACAATTACGTAAGGATATGAAGAATGTGATGCACCTTCTGGAAAACCTGCTCACATCCCAGAAGCCTCCAGGATTCTGTGCTGTGCACAGCCTATCTCGAAGCCCCACACTGGATAGTCTGCAGTCCCGAGTGGCTTGGACTACACATCAGCCTTGCTCGCACATGCAAGCTGGGAACTTCACTTGCACCAAAGCACAACTCTGTCGTGGAAACACACTATGTGACATTTGGAATACAGATCTGTCTTCTGTAGGCAGCAGTCCCCAAAGGACTGAACCCAACCTGCAAAATTCTATGGATGGTGAACTTTATTATACAACAGGCCTTCAAAATTCCCCTTCCCAGTATCAGGTAATTCAGAAAGACAATCTGCAATTTTTAAGATGCACCTCACCTCATTCAGACACTACCCTGACTCCTCTTCAGTCTATTTCAGCAACCCTTTCTCCTTCAGTATGCTCTTCATCAGAGACATCACTACACCTAGTGCTGCCCAGCAGATCAGAGGAAGGGAGCTTTAGCCAAGGAGCGATCAGCTCACTAAGCCTTGAGAACCTGCCAGGATCGTGGGACCTGGAAGGAACAGCCGGAGTAACTTCTGCACAGACCCCAGATTTCCCAATAGACATTGTGACAAGCTCAAGGGATGTTAAAGATAAAGACTGCCAAGCCATAGACGTATGAGAAACAGTGAAGTGGTACTCAAAGCATGTTCCACAGCTGCCAGTTTTAAATTTAGAGAGTACTGCATGACTGCTTTATTTGATCCCTGTTTTGGCGATCATGGAGACTTACAAACATGAAAATTCAGACTTACAGAAAATAAGAAAAGGTAATGGTTCATACTATAGGAAAAACAATAAATTTCTAGATTCTAGAAGCATGTTGAAAAAGCATTTTGAATACAGATATAACTTGTCTGTTTGACAGACTTTTGTGATAGTCCAAAGACCCCGAGGGTCAGAGCAGCTGGAAGTCTAGCACAAAGAACTGCCGTGGGTGGCTTTTGTTCATCGAAGCAAAGGTTTTCCCTGAGTGTCTGACTGTTGTTCCCAAACAATATCTATGGCACTGTTTGCTTCAGGTGATCGTGGGTCCTGCTGGTCTTTTTGTCAGTTCTGTGAAGGCAAAGGACATTCGCTGCATGTCATCTAGACAATCAACCAAATAGAGCTGCTAGAGAGTGCTTAGATGTTGCACGTTATTTGTCATGTAAATGAAACCTCTTAATTTATCTAAAAATACTATTTTTATATACTTGGTATGAAACATGTACCTAAAAATTATTTAAAATATTTATAAGGAAAATAAGAGTTTGGTTTCATTTTGGTAAAAGCTTGCAGTTTTAAGAAGAAATGCACTACCATCGTGTATTAGATCAAATACTATTTATTGTTAAGATATCATGTAGTTTACAAATGGCTTCCCTTTTATGTGCATGCAATTTGCAATGAATGTACTCATTCTGGTGGAATAAAAATAAATTAAGGTATTATTTTATTTAAAAAAATAAAAGAGCTGGAATGTTGTATTCTATAATAAGGTATCGCTACTTAAAAAGTGAATTGTTATACTGATCACATTAAGTATTCTTGGTTTGTGTCTTAGTATTGTATTGTCATTTGTAAGACCAAATCAACATTTTAAAACACATTCCTGTTGAGGGGCTTTATAGCTGGTTAAGAAAATTAAAAGGGATGAAAACCAATGAACAAACTGAGAAATATTAAAGGAGAAAATTACAATTTTAGTAAGTCTGAATCAAAGAATTGAGATTAAAGTAGTTATTTATTAATTGATCTTTTTTTTCATCTCTAAAAACTAGCTTTGAATTTTAGTCAGAATTTTTTTAAAAAGAGATACTATAGGTTTGGCCAATTATTTAATCCAGAATCTGACTTAATGTCCCCCAACATTTTTTTTCTGCTATTGAGTATACTAGAAACATATTGCTGCAGTGCAACCGAAGCTACAGATTTGCATCAGAATTTTGATTTTTATATATAAAGATGTGCAGTGAGCATCAAATTTACATATCCTTTAACAAGCTTTCTAAAAAAAAAACATGCTTACAAGCCAAAATAAATGTCCTAAAATGGATAAGCAAATTAAGTTACATTAAATAATTAATGCAAACTGGTGGTTATCAAATTAAAACTTTTACAGAGCACAGATTTAGGATGAACTTCTTGAAGAGGTTGTTTTGGCGGGTTTTTTTTTAATGAAAACTTCAAAGACGGGATATATTTTAACATTTGGCAGTGCGTGGGAATACAAACCCCAGCTGATACTCTGTGCCCAACCTACATCCTTTCACAGCCATTTTCCTACTGGTACAAATTAGGGATGAAGTGTCATCTCCCATTTTGGGCTGCCTGAATTTTGCCTGTGTGTCTACACCTTAATGTGACTATTTATATACAGGGTTTCTTACTTTCTCTCTATTCCAGTTTTCACTTAGTTTAAGGTTAAATAGAGAAGTGCTGATTAAAAAAAGAACATCCCAGAAATTAAAAAAAAAAAAAAATAATAGATAGCAGCAAACACAGTAGCAAGTACAGTTCTATGGTATTTCTGTAAAAAGGTTCACCTTTAAAGGTTCCTGGTTCACCTTTAGCCATCTGCTGTCACCCACCCCACTTCAGCACTGGGCAGGAGACTGGGGAAGGCTGCCGGCTCCCACTCCCTGGGCAGGAGCCCCACCTCACCTCAGCACCCTACAGCCACAGTCCTCTCCTGTCCTCACCACAAGGCACAGGTGCCAGTTCCTTGGGATGCACGGGCACATGCTGCACAGCTGTCCACAAACCCTGGTTCCTCAGCCTACCATATTCCAGTTATTGACTGAGAATGCACAAACACACCATGCCTAGTTCCCAATACAATTTAACAATTTCCATTGCACATATAAACTGGGAGAAGCATTTGCTTTCTCATTTTATGACATATAAACCTTTATGTACATGTGTTAAGATTTTGGCATTGTTTTTTTTTATTATTTTCCAGTATAAACACTGGTGTCATGAGATTAAAACTGGATGTTTTGTCCTGGAGTTTTTGTGTCAGTTTTATATGAAAGTTTAAAAAGGTCAGTGGAAACACAAAAAACCCCTTTGCATACACAGCCTTAGCTTTAGTGTTGTACATTTTATTCTCAAATAAATTTTTAAAAAAGGCATCTGCAGTAATTATGTAGAAATAGCACCAGGATATCTGTGCTAAGTTGTTCCTTGTTTCTGCAACTGTCAAGCACATCCCAAACAAAGCTGGCAAACACCTTTTGTATTTGCCATAGTTTCAAGGAACACACCAGAATTGCAGAGATTCTGTAAGATGAGCATCACACAGGTGAGTGTACTGCTTTCCAGGGAAAAGCTCAAGGAACTTCAGACAAGGCAAGAGTTCATTCCAGGTGCTGTGGTTTAACCTCAGCCAGCACCCAGCCCCATGCCACCACTCACTCATTTCCTTCCTGTCAGAATAAGCAACAAAATTGGAAAAGCCAG
This sequence comes from Peucedramus taeniatus, assembly GCA_013400575.1. Lineage (NCBI taxonomy): Eukaryota > Metazoa > Chordata > Aves > Passeriformes > Fringillidae > Peucedramus > Peucedramus taeniatus. Next base: position 28,149 of record WBNO01015781.1, read on the forward strand.
AAAACTCATGGGTTGAGATAAACTTTAGCAGGGAAAGCAAAAGCTGTGTATGCAAGCAAAACAAAGCAAAGCAAGAAATGAATTCACTGCTTCCTGTGGGCAGCAGGTGCTCAGCCATCTCCAGGAGAGCAGGACTCAGTCATGCGTAACTGTGACTTGGGAAGACAAACGCCATCACTCCAAATGTCCCTCCCTGCCTTCCTCTTCCTCCAGCTTTAGTATGCTCAGCATGGCACCATATGGTATGGAATGTCCCTTGGTAAGTTGGGATCAGCTGTCCTGGCTGTGTCCCCTCCAACTTCCTGAGCATCCCTCGCTGGTGGGTGGGGGGAGGGATAGAAAAGGCTTTGGCTCTGTGTAAGCCTTGTTCAGCAGTAGCACAAACCCTTTCATCACCCTGTTTCAGCACAAATTCAAACCACAGCCCTGTACCAGCTGCTGTGAAGAGATGGTATGAGGAGCTGTGTGAAGCAAATTAAAAATCCCAGCCAAGACCAGCACACCTGGCCAAAATCAAGTAAGGAAATAGGAAGGTCTTGAAGGGTTGCACTATTTTAAACTCCCTGACACCATCATAATATGAAAATCACAGGAAAAGTATTCCCCAAGCAGCTTTTGTTGGAAAGTATCTGCAACCAGTGCAAAAAATTTCACTTTTGAAAGTGAAATGACAATTCACAGGGACAAATGTGAAGACACATACTTTTGGTATCCAAGCAAGATTACCATGTACATAATAATTCTAAACATAGAGCAGCCATTGAGGATATCTGGGATTAAAGGAACAACCACTGTAATATTTACATGTTACCTTCAAAAGACTCTCAGTATGAAAATCATTACAAGCATCCAACCACCCACTTCAGACAATTTAATTTATTCTTATCTACACTAGGCTTTACAAAAATTAAAAAAAAAATAGTTTTGCTATGGATTATTCTTCTCATCTAATTCTGCATCAGTTTACTTCCTAAATTTGCTACATTTTCTTTCCTTCTTGCATTGATTTCTTTCAAAATGCAAAGTGATGCAAGAGTTAACAGTGTCATAAATCACAGCTGTAGGAACAGCTGCAAAAACTTGCAGTTTTGTCTGTTACCAAACATTTTCTTTGTAACTCTTGTGATGCCTCAGGGTCCTTTGTGCAGAAGAATCCTAGGATCTTAGAAAACAATGGTGGAAATTTTAAGTAAATCAAAGAGCAATAGAAGACTTCACAGGGAAATGTGCACATATAATGAGGATTTTTTTTTTTTAATTAAAATCTCATAGGCCTTCATATTTAACATCCACACATCCTCAGGATTTTTTTAGGACAGTCAATGGAAATTTCCAAATGTCTAAGTGCACTTTATCTGCACTTAAATTTCACATTTCACATGTAGTGGGTAATGTTATAGGTATGTATTCACCCTGTCCTGGCCTAAATAGTAACTATTCTGATTCTTTATTTTTAGTGTAGTCTACCTCTGACTTCTTCATGGAATTAAATAGACTATGTTCTTCTTCTGCTCACCCTAATACAATAAAAAATAACTGTAGTGACTAAAAATCCTCATATTTGGAGGGATTTTGCCTTCACCAGGCACCTTAAAGAGTTTGCTTCCTGTTAAAAAAAATCAAAGCTTCCTCCAAGAAGAAGAAGATTTTAAAAAAAACCCACGCAGTGTTAACCTCCCTATGTACAAACAATCAAATCCCACGCGCCAGCTCCTTTTTGACTCTGCACTCAGACACAGGACAGAAACAGCAGCACCCTGAGACAAACTGGAAGCACAAGCCTCAATAGGCGGTAATATTACAGACTAATTATACCTTTTTAAAGGCCAGCATTGTCAATCATTTACTTCCTGACTTTCCTTACATGTTTTTTTTAACTTAACACATATATCTAGTGCTGCTGGATTTCATTTCCCCACCCCTACACAGCACTGATCCACACAAATACAGCTGGTATTCTTACTAGAAAAATGCCAACATTATTTCAGTAACCATGCAAATAGCTTCTAAGCAGAATTTTAAAGCCTGTAGTACGCAAATGAAAGAAGGGGTTTCTTGCATTATACTTTTTTATACGAAAGGAAAATGATAAGCACTTAATAGAAAATTTTTTTTCATCTCACCCACAGTAGTCTGAAATTTTCCAAAAGTAAATAGCAAAAGTCTCTTCTGTGCCTTTGCTTGCAATGGAATTGAGGCAGGCAAGGACATGACACAGGACGGACAGGAACAACACCAGCGACACACACATTCTCTGAATGCTGCACTATCTCATAACATCATTTTTAACGTTACTGAGTCATGACTGTCAAGCAGCTTAAATGTGTTCAAAGACATGCAATCACCTGCTTATTTTTTCCCATACAGAATTACCAGTTTGTGTTACAGATTGTGCCACAGAATCTCTGATGAATGCATATACAGAGCGTAAAAATAGTTACTGGCACTTGTACCACAATCAGAGAGAAGGAAAAAGCTCCTTATCCCCCATCTCTCCAACAACATGAAAAGCTTATTTAAAAAAATAGAAAATTGCTGCTTGATCTTTCGTAAAGCATTATACTTGCATTAGGTTTGCATGGCCAGGTTTTGGTAGCAAGAGCTACAGTGGTGGCTTCTGTGAGAAGCTGCCAGAAGCTTCCTCCATATCCAACAGAGCCAATGCCAGTCCCGCCAGCTCCAGGATGGACCTGCCACTGACCAAGGCTGGGCCAACCAGAAATGGTGGGAATACCTCTGGATAACAGATTTAAAAAGAAGGAGTAAAAAAATTCTTGCATAGATTTACTTGTAGCAAAGAAAAGCAGGGTAAGGATATGTCAGAGGAACAACTCTGAAGACACCAAGGTCAGTGGACCATATGGTGCTCCAGGCACCATAGCTGAGGTTCCCCTGAAGCCTGTGGTGAAGGCCATTGTGAAGCAGCTGTACCCCTGCAGCCCATGGAGGTCAACAGGGATGCAGAGATCCATCTGCAGCTATGGGAGAGACCACACTGGAATGAGCTCCTGGCAGGGACCTGCAGACCCAAGGTCAGAGGAACCCACACTGGAGGAGGTTTCCTGGTAGGGTTTGTGACCCTGTGGGGGACCCAGGTGGTATCCAGCTGTGGCTGAGGAACTGCACCCCGTGGAAAAATGACCCACTTATAGCAGTTCATGGAGAATTGTTGCTTGTGAGATGGATTCACTTTGGAGGAGTTCAAGGAGAAGTGTCTCCCATTGGAAATGCATGCTGGAGTAAGGGAAAGATTCCTTTCCCTGAGCAGCAGCAGGAACAATGTGTGGTGAACTGACCATAATCCTGCTTCCCTGCACTGCTGAGGGGGAGAAGGTAGAGCTGGGAAGATGCTTTAAGGTCTGTTTTTACTTCTCATTATACTGCTCTGATTTTCAAAGTAAGAAATTCAAACAACAGCCCAAAATTGAGTCTCTTTTGCCCCGGCAGTATCTGCTGAGTGATCTCAGCCCTTATTTCAATCCATGAGCCCTTCAGCATGTTTTCTCTCCCCTGTCCAGATGCAGAGAGAAGAGATAGAGAAGCTTTGGAGGATTTTTGGCATAAAGGGTCATCCCACTAGACTTTTTGGGGCTGAAACCCAGGAACATAAGGGTTTTGAGAAAAGGATGGCAACCGGGAAAGGCAAAAAGGAGCTCTGCCTCAGCCAGACCCAATGTAGTCCTTAATACTCTCTTTCAGGACTGAATTCTCAGCAGTAACAAGTATAGGGCATCCAAGGTGATAAGCTGCCTATTCCTGATGCATACCAATATGTAAATGTTGTGTTCTTTCAAATGTTGGTAAGAACAGAGTCGTCAAGCAACCAGCTGTTATGAAAAGCTGGTGTCTATATAGCTACTTACCAGCAGAAAAATTAAACAGGAGAAAAAACTCTAAGGTATATCTGACAATATCCTTAACAGAGCCATAGCACAGCACAGAGTCTTTTGAAGCATTGGTCGCCCTTTGCTTCAATAAGAAAATTGTATTTGAAAATAAATGGCCTCATATGGGGCTTAGTTTAGCAATTATTCACATTGCTGTAGAAACTGGAGCACCTAAAAGAGTTCACAGGTCTGTTGTATTCACCACAGTCTAATACAAAGTTCAGAGAGCTTTCAACCTACAAAAAAAAAAAAAAGGAGTTGCACAAAGAGAAAAAGGAGCATGAAAAATTTATCCAAAGTCCCACAATGGCTTGCAGGGAGGCAGGAGCAGAACAGCTGGCTGCCTGAGCATGGGTCCCTCTGCCCAGCCTGGAGGCAGAAGGCAGGGGTGGACTCCCTGCCTGCCCTGCTGCCCAGCAGTGGAGGAGCAATGTGAGCTGCACCAGGAAACAGAGCCCTAGGAGAGCAGAATATGTTTCCAAGCATAAATGCTAAAGGATTCCCAGGACTATGCTCTGTAAAAAATAGCATACCTATAAACAAGACATATGGGAGAGTTGTCTGCAGTGAGGGCTGTATAGCAACAGCAGCTTCTGTAACTGAACTTACTAAGTTTCTGAGAGCAGGTGTTTGAATTATGCCAGCCAGTTTGGTAATTAATTAGCCTCTTTGTGTGTGCAAGGTAGAATAAAAGGAAGTCTCTGAAGGCCTTGCGTAAGGTTTATATCACACCTGCAATCCCAAGCTAGCCAGAGCAGCACAGCAGCCCTTTTCCTTAACCTGCCATTAGACATAGAAATCACATCTGAAAAATACCAACCCATGAGGATAAAGTTTGCCTCAGTCAAGTCTTTTCAGGGGCAAGAAGGCAGACAGTGTGTTCCAGCAATATGCAGCACATCTGCTGACTCTGCATGCACAGCTGTGCAAGCCACGCTGCTGCTACCGTCAACCTTGCAACCACAGGCAGCCAAGTCCTTGAGAGGCAGTTTACATCCTCTGCTTTCACTGCTTCTCCACCTTTTCCCCCAATCATTGTGCAAGCAGCATTCAGAAGACCCCAGGCCCTACCTGATACCAGAAATGAACTATAACTTGGGAAACACTGTAAAAAAAATTAAACAAACTGGGAAAAAAAGGAAATAATTATGTTTGATGTTGCCTCTCAGCATAGTCTTTGTAGGACTTGATAACATTCAACCAGGTAAGGAAAAAGCTGGCAGTTTTGGGAATGGGAAGGCTCTCCCCATATCAGCAACAATTAGGTCCTTTACAGTTATTTACAGCCAAACTTCAAGTTCAAAATTTGAACAAATTTCTTATTGTTAACACAGTTGAATAAGTCAATGTTTAACTAATTTGCCAGGTGATACTAAATAGGCCGATGTAGACACAAATTCTTGTGTGGATGAAGATGTTAAAACTGGAACCTGCCTCTAAAAACATTGTTCTTCTTCTAGGAATAGGGAGTTTGGATATTTTGTTGTATCTTTGATTTGAAGAAAAGCAAAGACAAGCCTCAGCATTCATATCCTTAAGCAATTAGGTTCAACTAACTTCAGATTGTCATATGAGTATCATTTCAGACTTTTCCATTTAATTTAAACTCTCTACATGTGGTCAGTTGGTCCAAGGTTACCTTCTGCAACACCCTGGTTAGAAGTTCAAAATTGACCTAGGTACAGGACCTTCCTCCTTTTTTTTTTCAGTGACCATTTGGTAATTAAATCTGCAAGCTGTCGTCTCTCCAACTTGTTTTCTGCCTACCACTGTTAGTGGCATTTGTTCTCCAAACTATATTTGAGAAGTGAAAGTTTCCAACAGTGAAGCAGTTCCCAGTTCTCTTTCTCTCTCACAAATAACAGCACTGAACTTTCCAGACACATCCAAGTCTAGCCTAGAGAGTTTATGACAAAATCCTAATGTTTCTAGGGTCCCTTGCCAGCTCTAAGCCGAGTTCTGCAGGGTGAAAGAATATTTAAGGGTTTTTTTCAGTTATAAATGCCAGTGGCAGAAATTAATCTTTTTTTTTTTTTCTTAACTACAGCTTTATTGTATTTCTTCAGCCAGGGTATGACTCTCATACAGCCTGAGCTTTCCAGAGTGAACTCTTAATTCTTAATGTTGATGTGAATCCATTCTCACTTTCTACTTTCCCACTATTGTTTGGTTTAAACCAGAATGTGGTGACTTAGAAATAACCTTTTTCCTCTCCACAGGGAGAGCTCCTGAGCTTGTTTTTGTTTTATCTTGTGTAAACTCTGTCATGTGAGCAACACTGGTATAAAATAAATGGCTTAATTGCAAGATAAAAGGAATTCATTGTCCTATTCAGATTCAGCCAAGTATTAAAACTGCTGATCCACACAGAGTCTAAATCTATTATTTTTAAATTGGTGCCAAATGAATCTGGTTTTAATATTCATTGTATGTGTGTTAAGTGGCTGTTACAGGCTTTATTTATGACAGAGGTGCAAGGTGGCCTGGAACAATGTACTTTGCAAATAATGACTATGAAAAGAACATGCATTTCAGTTTGCTATTGTTCTTATTAATAAATAAAGAAACCCTCGGAACAGTGGAAAACAGATAAAGTAGCACATAATGATTCACTGCCAGATGGAAAACATTTAGCAAGAAAAAGCTGTAAAACAAAAACCAAAGAGAGACTAACTGCAAGGGAGGAGAAAAAATCACAAACACACAGGAAGAGGATTGCAAAAGCCTGGAAATGTGAGGTTCATCAGAAATCTGTGGCATTATCCTGAAGTCAGGATGGATACAAGAGCTGTCTGAAATAAATGAGGAACCTCAGGATTTAAGTTTTTAATGCTGAAATCTTCTCTTGTTAGTGTCAATAACAAAAATCAGAGAAAAATTCTGACACCCTTGTTTTCAGCTAATAATCCACAGGAAGCAGACCCACAATAGCAGAAACCCAGGGCCTGCCTTAAGTTGTCTGGTTGTTTAGGTTACATCAGACTGCAGCTACTCAGAAAGATTTTTTTCCACTAGACACTGTTTCCTTAATCTTGCCTCCTTGTTTTATTTTTCCACACAGGTTCTTAATTCACATTCCAGTTTTTTAGCTTATGTTTTCATAAAATCATTTCTGTGGATTTTCTATTTTTTCTCTGTATGTTTGGTTATTCCATTTTTGTATCTTCAGGGAAATATGTTTCCCTTTCATGCTGGTTACTGCCCATAAGGAAAAAAAAAATTATTGCAAATTTTCCAGATAATCAAAGATGGAACATCCCTATCCATCATATTAAAGCTAAAATAGCCTCTGCTTCACATAATGAGAGAAATAGATATCTGTCTTCTGCTTTCTACTTATTCTTCTTTAGGGTGCAAGGCTGAACTAGCATTGGCATTGATGTGACTCAACACCAATCATATGCAACTCTCAAAACCACCAGAATTAGGTGTCCACTCAGATTAGTGGGCCAAAAGCTGCAGACTAATAACTTAAATACACATACAGCAATGTATTTTATATGCTCATAAATTATGAAGGTCTGTCAAACACACTTGCTACACTGGGAATTTTCAGGTGAAACAAATTTAACTGGAAAATTTAGACTCACTAAGACTGAAATGCTTTCTAAAAATATCTAAGTTGCCACTGATGTTTAACAAAACCAAGACAGGTCCCAGACAATTAGCCTGATAGTCTTTGGGCTTTCCAGGTCTACTTTTCCACAGTAGCCCCTGCTATACACAACACCAGAGGTGTATACCTGTGTGATACCAAACCTGAGTGGACTGGAAACTTAGATCATGTATACTAAGGAACCCTAAACCCTAATTTCTAATCTCAAGGACTTTGAGAACTCAGCTTTGAAGTTTCATAAATTATGTCATATGCACACTAGTAAATAATTCCATTTCAAATAACTACATAAGAAAAGATTTTGAAAAGCTTTTTTAAAAAATCTCCTGTTTTCTTCAGATATAGCTAAAACACCAACTGCTGATATTTCTCATTGAACAGAAGTTCCACCTTTGTATCACCACATCTCACATATCTTGCTAAGGTGCACTTTATTGATACTGCCTCAACAAATAAGTATCCTTCTTTGTTATGCTCATTCTATCTGAACATTTCAGAACATTATTTTGACCTGTTATTTTTCCATTAGTAACTACTATAGAATACTGAAAAGCCCCTACCCCTTCTTTGCTTCATCTATTGTGAAGAGACCATTTTCCTCCTGCCAGTGCTTTCAGCTAGCTGGGTGTGTGAAGGTCAGGGACGGGTGCGTTCTCTCTGCAGGCAGAGCCAGTCTGCAAACCACAGATACCACTGTCCTATTGTCTTCTGGCCCAAGCAGGAGCACGCATTTCTCATCTATTACAGGAGTCAGAAGCAGCTCACTCTCTAAACAACAACTTTTTGAGGACACCTGAAAAGTTATATTAACCCATTATCTAGGGAGGGACATTTTTTACAGACCTTAGATCCAATGAGAATACTTCACTCAGATGGCTGCCAATTAAGGCTTTATAATATGCAATCAATCTTTCTCTCCTCTACATATGCAGTCAGCATGCTGCCAGAAAAAGCTTTTTCCCATGATTCTCTAAAACTGTTTTTAAAAAAATTTCTAATACTTTATGTGTTATTAACAATTTCCTTTTCTTTGATAATTCCTCGCCTTTCACTTCTAAAGTGATCTGCTGTAGGGATGGGAACACATATTTCCAACCTGCATGTAGTTTTCTGTTTGTCTATTTATACAATACTTTTGTCATCAGGTGCAGTTCCCTGAGAAGCCTAAACTGTCACAGCAGAGTATTTGATCAGCTAAGGAAAGAATCAGATCCCACCCTGGCCAGACCCACACAACAACAATAAAAAGCTTCACCTCTCTCACCTCTGTCCCTGAACTCTCTAAGGGACCACTAAGCATCACATGGAGAAAGCAGTTACTTGAATAGCTAGTAAATGTCATAATAACTGAAAACTGAAATTGTCTGAGGTAGGCTCCACTTCAGGTAAAATCACTAAGTAACAGTTTCCAGCAAGAGAAACAGGACTTCTAAGACTCCAGTGTTGGATCAAACATATAGCTGTGCTGCTAAGACAAGTTTCTTGCTGTTTCAACTGGCTTTTTCCATTCATTTTAAAACCAAGTGTAAAAAGCCTGAAAGCAGAACACTACACATTTACTTAAAAGTCAACTATTTTCAAACTTCCAGTTCAGCAAAAATTTAAAAACTAATTTGTTCTTGTTCAAAGTGAGATAGTCCCCAACTTGGCATTTGCATTTTCAGTGAACTAAAAGCATTTTTTTTTCCTTCTATGTACTTCTGCAGCTGATGATAACTAAAATACATTTAATTTACAAGTAATCCAGGATTAGACTAAAATCTGTGTCTGGAAAGTCAAGCCAGCCTAGAAAAAAAAAGACAAAATTCAAAGCAAAATCGAAACAGGTGACCCAGCTGGAGCTGAAATTTCTTCCTACTTTCTTATTCTTCCTACCTATCTTCCCTCAGCTTCATTTCACTCCACACTCCATTTCACAAGGAGACAAACAGCCCCCATATTAAGCTTCCTTAAGGAAGTCCATTAACAACTGGATCAGCTTCCATCAAGTTAACTCAGACTCAAGGGCTCCTTTGCCCACAGAGCAAGTCTTGTCATTCAGATCTGAGTATTCCAATGTCCAGGATGTAAAGGAATTTATAACCTGAGCATTCTTTGGCTGCCATTTAAATTTGCTTCCTACCCAAAAGACCTTTAGTGAATTGTGATAACCCTTCAAAAGCAAAGTCACAGCAGTAGGTAAGAAGCACCAGCAATGAACCTCCAGGGAGGGAGGCCCTTCTACTGCAAAGAGGAGAGGAACAAAGAAAACCCCATGAGAAGCAATCAGTAAAAAATTGGCAGGAGCCTGTGTGTGTTTGTGTGTGTGTGTGTGTGTGTGTGTGTGTGTGTGTGTGTGAGAGAATTAAACAATAATGGCAGTGGAGCTGGTAATTGTGGGGAATAGCAAGAAGCAGGCAAAAATCCCAAAACAGGAATGGACAGAATGGCCACAGCAAAATATTCTGCTGGGGAAATTACAAAAAAGGTTTTGACAGTTGAAAATTCTCAGGGATTTTTGACAGCTCACAGCAGTGCCTTGTGACAGTAAGGCACAAATGCATAGTGCATACTCTGTGACAATGCATAGTCCGTGACAATCCATACCACCAAAAGCTTCCTTTTTAGTAAGGAAGATACATAAACTGCCAAAGCAGCAATAGCACAGACAGGAGAAACAACTTGCCAGGGAGAGATACCCAGCAGTCTGGCAAGGAAAGCAGAAGCAGGCATGAGCTCTCAGGATTCACAGGACAGATCCCCTCCAAACAGCCCATACCATCTCCCATACATTGCTAAACACTTCACATGGAAGCTTACACTCAACCTACCTTGGTACCAGCGCACACCCCGCATTTGTTTAGCAACAGGCTGGCCACCAACACCAACAGGACAGTCCCCTGACAGCTTGCACAAGCCATTCAAATACTCAAGAATAACATGATCCATATGAAAATGGTACCCTTCCCCATCCCTGAGTTCCTGGTGACACTCAAGGTGAAGACTGTGGCCCCGTTATCTTACAGTAAGGCTTTATTATCAATTACAGTAAGAAATAGATGCAACATCTTTCTACTGCTCTCCAGGCAATTTGCACATTTCTTGAATGTAATTTTGAATGCTAGTAACACTCAATCCCTGCCACACAGAAAGCAGCAGGTAAAATTAAAAAAGACAAAAAAAGTCAAAATACGAAAGTATGTGCCTAGAAGGACAAAATGTTATTAGTGTCTCTGTCAATATATGGATAACAGGAACAACTGTTAGAGACCTACAGAAGAAACCCTGAAATAAAGAAACCCTGAAATAAAATAAGGGTATTTAACAGGGTCAGATTTATCTAGATATTCAGACTTTTTTAATATCACATAGCTGGTAATATGACAACACCTGTTTCACAAAGTGTATGACATACGTAGATCAAAAGCATATGCAGAAACTTACATGAGTACATGCAGTGTGAAAACAGGTCATATAACGTTTATAGTGTAACTTCAAACTTTTTGGGGGTTTGTCAACAAAGACCAAGTTAATTAAAGTTATAAAGCCATCACTGACAATTCTTTTTCAGCCTGACATGAACACAGCATCAAATCCAGGTAGCACTTTACAATTTCTCTTTAACACTGCAGAGGACAACTTGCACACATATCATAGCTTAGGGTGAGCCTTTACTCTTCCTAACACAAGTTTCCAGCCTCTGCTCCTCTCCTGGCTAATGTTGTGAATGTAGTGCCCTCTTCACAGCCTCCAAACTGCCAGTCCCTGAAGGCCATGACACACTGCATTACTGGAGTCATTTGCAATCTGAACAACATCCACATGATTTTTATTTACGCAACTGAACTTTCGTTTTCACAAAAAAAAACCTTGCTTCTTTTGTACTAGAGGGATAATGCTGAGGTTGAAAGAAGTTGCACATTTCTGTCATGCCCCTTGAGAGGCACATACACTTCAACAAATGAACAAAAAATAATAACCATCCTCTCTATGACTTCCCCTCTCTTTAGTATCCTTCCTCTTGCCACTCCCTTACTAGAGTTTTATTATATAGTTATATTTCTTTCATACATTTCCATTTTTCTTCACCCACATTTTTTATTCCCAAGTGCTGTGTCATATTTATTTGAATAGTAGATGTTACCAAGAGGAATAAGTCATGTCCAAAGCCGCTTTTAACTCACTCATGCATCACTAGCAAATGACTTGTAATCGTGGTTTGTAATAATACTGTATACTGAAGCATTTTTGAGTGGTTTTCAAAAGGAACACATCTATTTATCATCTCTCACTTTCACAGAAAATCCTGGATAAGGAAATTCTCATTTGAGTGTCTGCCACTTCTCTTAAGCTCTCTGAAGAACAAAGCAATTACTGCATATTGCCTCTGACAATTTTACTTCAATCTTCTCCTTAAAATCTATTCCAATTATCAAAAGAAACACCCCATACAGTCACTACCTGAACCATAAAGGCACAGTAGAAGGAGTGCCAAGGCTTTTTCTTCACAGAGAGAGTGATTGGACTTTGGAATGGGCTGCCCAGGGAGGTGGTAGAGTCACTGTGCTTGGAAATGTTTAGGGAAAGACTGGATGTGGCACTTACTGCCCTGTTATAATTGACAGGGTGGTGTTCGGTCATAGGCTGGACTTGATGATCTCAGAGGTATTTTCCAACCTAGTTGATTCTGGAATAACAAGGAACATCCAGAAAACATATCTAGGCTAGCATGTCAATTTTAAAAAAAGCCTTGAAACTGAGTTGTGATGTCCTCTTATCCTTTTTCTGCCTTATGAAATTATTCAGAGAAATTCGGATACAGAGAAGCCAGAACCAGGTAAACAACCTGGGCCTGCATACATAAAGAGATTTTTTATGGTGACACCTGAGACATGGAAATCAGTTGGCTGAACCCAGTATTTAGATAAAGCAAACAAGAAAATACTTCCAAGAACCAGAGGCAGGCTCGGTTGTAGGCCATGAAGCTGTTTGCATCATTGATACCTTTTGAAAAGACCGAGGTTTTCATTTGTTTGGAAAAGTAAATGCATTTGGCCTTCATATTAAGGTGAACTCTGCCATAGTGGAGCTTACTGCAGCAGGCTGGAACACAGAGCGGGATCAAGGGAGCACCAAACCAGACTGCTGGGGCACCTTGAACACAGGACCTCTAAATGTCTGGAAATTGCCCAAAAATCTTCCCCATTCTGAGAAAAGTCATTATGAACACACTCATTCATAAATGTGCCATGTGCAATGCTGCATTCAAAATAAAGCTTAGGATGCTAGCCATGGAAGTGAATCAAAACATTCTGTGCCAAACTTGCTACTGCTTTCCCTGAAAACTCTCTCATCTTTAATAAGGAATAAAGATATGAAAAAGTTTTGAAGTCAATTTCCTTAAAAACCTCATGGTCATTTTTCCTGCCATGGGAAATACAGACTTTGTATCCGTTCTCTTTTTTATAACTTCCTACATTACCCTCTGTATATGTTTTCTTTCCCCTTTACATCTTTCTCCTAGAAATCCATCCACCCATGTGCACTCCACATGCCAAATTATTTCTGTCATCACATTACACAAACAACTGTTATGAGAGATGAGAAAAAAGCCAGAAAACCATGATGACACCCATCTCCTCCTAGCACCCTTATTATCTCTATCATCAGTTCTATGCTTTCATATTGCAGGGACATGATTTAACCCTTCCCCTGTCCCAAGACCCAGTGTACAATGTCATGTACCACAGCACACATTGAGTTGTATCTCTATCATGAAGAAAATGGCAAGCAGACAAAAGGAGGACAAGACAGGAAAGGTGAAAAGCGCTGCCTGGGAGAGTAGTAGAAGTCCAGCCCCTACAACCTCACTGCTGTTTCCACTCAACCAATTATTCATGTGCCAAGCCAAGTCTTGGATTGTTACACTTTTATAACTATTTTGTGCTGCATTCAGATATTTTTAAATAATTGTTAAAGGGCCGCTTATTGATGAGTTGTTTTCATAGCTGCAAGATAGGCCAAACATTCAAAAGAGGCATATGTTTCAGCAGAGGCAAAGACAACTTATAACTTAGAGAAGACTCTGATTTTTGCATGACAGTGTTTTACTGGATGTAATTGTGGTTTGAAAACACCTGCCTTCATAACACATAACTACCTTTTTCTTAATAATCTTTATAGTACAAATATATCTCTTTGAGCTGTGTTAGTGCAATCAGCTGAGTTACAGTAGTTGAGCACATTATACTTTCTTAAAGCTTCTAAGGATTGACTGTCAGAGTAATTAAATAAGCTTCTTCTGTGAACTTGCAGACTACACATTGAAATAGAGATTTTGGAGTTTACTTAAAATAACATTATGAAATGAGCATTTAAAGTTTAGTCTGTAGAACTCTGGGTTGAAGTTTAACCTTTTTACTTAAGAAACCCCTGCCATGGTCCAAAGGGCATAGGAAAATGCAAATTTCTAAGGTTTCTTGCATAGAAAACAATACCAAGAGGAGATCAAGAGATACAAAAAGCCCAGATAAAGAAACCCCTCTGTCTCCAACCTCATTAAGACCACGGAGTACCCAGATAAGGACCCAGAGACCAAGAAGCGCATGAGAGAGGAGAAAAGGTTCAAAAGTTCAACCTCGAGGAAGACCACAAAATCTTCGGCCTCAGAGACCCCCAGAGACCCCCGTGCGACCACCACAGCCAACAAGGCATGCCCAGAAGGGCGTGGACCTGATTACCATACGAGGCGAGGACAGGCGGGGCCAGGGGTTGAATATGTATGAGAAAGTTGTGTAATGTCTTACATATGGAATACCTTTGTGAATAAAGCTGTGGGACAGCCTGAGGCTCGGGGCACAAGTCCTTATGAGAGCTATCTCACTTGTGCCGGGGCTCCTATACATACCCACTTCATAACTAAACTTAGTTGTGGAGTCTATTTATTCTCCGTATTGCTTCGACATAGCAGATACTCAGATCTGAATAATGCACAGGCAACAAAATCAGAATTACTTGCATTAACAATTTACATGCTGCATTTAAGCCTAACCTAAAGAAGTTATCTTGAAAGGGATTAAATACTCTGAGTGGAATACCTTGTCTCTTTCTATGCTTGACATCATTTGCAGTAAAGCGATTACTGTCTTAAAACAGATGTGTTTGTTTGTTTTTTTACCCCCTGTATTCCAGAATGTCTAGTGACTTACTATAGAAAAAATGTTTTAAAAAATTTAAAATTTTAGCTTGTGTCCTTTCAATGAATGTAATCAGATTAAATGCAGTGGAAAATTTGCTAATAGGATTGAAATAGATTATAGATTGAAATAGATAATAGATTGAAAAAAAAATGCATTCTTGAAATCCACAGTAGTCTTATGGTGTTCAGGTGTTATTTTTAACTACAGCAGTATTGTCAAGAGGTGCCATATGGCATTTGTATGTAATATGTCACCCCACTACATTGTGACCTTATGATAGGAGACAAAAAATCTGCCAACTTTGGCACTCCCCACAGTGATGGCCTGTCTTCCTCATCTGCGACCAGCACCAGTGCTGTCCAAGACATTGCACAAGGGTTCTTAACTCTCATCTCCCTCTCATCTCACTTCTTTTCCAACAGGTGAGCAATAAAGCTAAGAATCCCCTCGTTCCTCCCTTATTATACCACGAACTTCAATATTTACTCACTGACCAGGACTTACTAAAATATTGTCCCAGGGCTGGGTGGAGTGTTTTACTTTGGTTGAAGAAGCTGAAGCCTTCAGTCAGAGTTCTTGGTGAGGTAACAGACTGATCTCCTGACACCCCTCAGCTGCTGTTAAGACAGATAAAAAGTCAGCCTCAGACAATAAATGTCTGCTTTCTGTGCACCCATTTAACCAGAAGTAAATGGGCTTGTTTTGTTCTGGCCTGGCCTCATGGCACTGTCCTCATCAGACTAGCAGTCAACTCCAACTGCAGGGAACGCATCAATTTCAGAATCCACCCTAAGGAAGAGAAAACCAACACACAGGGGCAGGTTAAGGCTGCTACCATTTGAAAGACCACATTCCACAGATATTAGGAATATTTGAAGGCCAAATGTGGAGAAAAATTGAAAATAATAAATAACTTTACAAGAAGACAAGCCAAAAATAACTGCTAAATGTCAGTCCCACACAATGAGCTGCTGAATCAGTCTTCTACCAAAGACTCCATATCATTGTTTTGATCTATGCATCATTATACAAAATTAATTAACAAGCAGATCATTTTACAAAGAGTTTAAGTCATGCCTTTATTTAAATTATAGACTGTTAACAATTATTTCATCCAAAACTGAATTTGATAGCTTTCTAGCTACATGTATTTTATCTGTATAAAGCATACTTCTAACACCAGTTCATACCTGTAACAGTAATATAAAAATACACTTTTTGAAAAAAAATTACACTGAGAACTTGTTGGGGGTTGGATCTGTTTCTTTTGTGTTTGTGGAATTTTTTCCTGGTGGTTTGCTAGGTAANGGACTGCTTTCACCGCCCTGATACCCAGGGTGTCAGGTCACATCCCTGACTCTGTCAGGGTATTTTCTGAGGTTTTGTTGTTTCTTTGTTTTTGCTTGTCTCTTAGTGCTATTACATTTGTATTTGTCTTTGCTTTGTCTAATATTCCTAGTAAAGAACTGTTATTCCCACTCCCAAATCTTTGCCTGAGAGCCTCCAATTGCAAAATTATAATAATCTGAGGGAGGGGGTTTACATTCTCTATTCAAAGGGAGATTCCAGCTTTTGCTGGCAGGTACCTGTCTTTCAAACCAAGACAGAACTGTTTTCAAGATATTTAAGAGGATTTGTCATTCAGCTGGTTTGAGGAGAACCAGCTAAAAGGTATAACTCTAAATTACATGACTGCTCTTTCACTCACCTGCAGACAAATATTAGATGGCAGATTTAGATTTTTTTTAATTGACAAAGGCATGGTGTCATAAGAAAGGACATTACATGTGCCTACAGCAGTTCCAAACAAAAAGGCAAAATCCTCCTGAAACAACTAAACACCTGAACTCCACCTTGCTACTTAGTTCTACCATGTCAAGATACAAGACACACAAACCAGAAAACCGATAGCACCTTTCCTGCACTACTTGTTGTTATTGTTCTAAGAGCTGTTAATACTCATTAGTTAGGTGGATGCGGGTCTTTGAAGGCACGGGAGGTGCCTTTGTCAACTTTGCATATGAATTACAATTCCCTACTCAACCCTTCCTTTTGTATCCTTAATGTTTCTCTGTACTGCTGACATTAGTATCAGCTTCCTTGTATTTTCCTGCTTCCCTTCAGTCCTTCTGTCAGGCTGATCAGCAGCAGCATCTCTTTGGCACCCACAGCCCTTCATTGTCAAGCACAGCAGCTGTTTGTTTTTTCAGAGTCACAAGCTTAGTTTGTTTTCCACAAGCAATTTGCTTGCACATTTTAAATGCTTGAGCCAATTTAATAATCGTGAGTGATAACCTGACAAACTTTTTCCCACTGAAGAGAGTACACATTAGACTTGCCACAATAGAGCAATGTTTCTTCATCTTCAATACCAATTTGCTTTACTCCTCAGATGATGAAAGCAGCTCCAGTCACTAAGTACTGGACCATGAAGAAAACCCACAAGAATGTGAAAGGCCCATGTATTATTCAAGTTGATCTGAGACAGACTTGTGGTGAACAGGCCTTGGTCTCATTTAACACAAACCACAAGATAATGAACAGTTAGTAACCAGCCAGCAGGTGATCTCTAAGTGTAGAGCCCTTAAAGTGGTAAAAAAGTTCAAGAGAAAGTTACTGTCCTATCAGCCACCCCTTTCGTTAGCATGTGGGTTTTTTAAAGAGGTAAGTTCTTAACAAATACTACTTCTTCTTAAAACCTTACCATAAGTACTTTCTACAGATTTTATATTATATACAAATCAGAAGTTTCCTTCTTGCACTGAGAGGTGATGGGTGGCTGTGCAAGAGTAGCTGAAACAGCATGTGCTTGGCTCTATGGTTTTGATTTATTACATTAAGTTGTGAGAAAACAAAGGTTACCTCAAAAGACTGTAGCACATATGTTCATAGAGTTATTTTTAGACTTGCATAGATTTCACCTAAGAAAACAGGTTGGCTTATGCTGTGCTATGTGTAAACAATACCCTGTGGGCCTGAACGTACCTGAAGAGTCTATAAGTGGTGTGATTTCAATAAAAAATTAAATTATAAAACAGGGAAAGATTCGTATTTACTGCTGTATTGCCAGCATCTGCCAACAACTCTTCAATATTCTGACAAGCATCAAGATGGTATTGAGGCTGTTACTTTTAATTTAATTTAAATTGATGTGTGCCATGTTTGGGGAAGATGATTTTTACTTTTTAACATCAACTGTTTATGCTTTTGAAATCAAAATGTTCCAATTTATTTTTTTTTTATTTCATAATATACTGCAAATATCTAGTAAATATTCATTTGTCTTCTACTAAATAATTTTATTGTGGAAGGGAATGACAGATTAAATAGCTTTTCTACTAGCAAATTTACTCAAGGGTTGAAATAGTGAGGATATCATTACTGAAAAAGTTCCATTCAATCATTTGGTAATAGGATCCAACTCCATTTTCCTTCACTGATCTAATAAAAATTTGTCTCAGTGCCAAAATTTTCAAAGTCTTATTTGTGTTTCAAATAAAATGTATTTGTTAACTTAAGACCATGAAACAAGCTCTGTGCTTTTCCAGAACAAGATTGGGAAGCCATGTTTCTATGGCTTTCTCAGATTGGAAAGCTTTTTATCATAACTGAGTAAAACTTTTATTATTTAAAGCAGAGGCAATGCACATAATAGTTTAACAGATTGAAACAGGTACAACTGTAAGCATTCTAGGAAAATAATGTCACACATGATCAACAGGGCTGTTGTGTATGTATTCTCAATAAGTTCTCTTTATTCTGGACTTGTTCTAGTGCAGACTTTTACAGTTTCCCCTGCATTTGTTTAGTGAAAGAAATTAAACCCAGAAGAACTCACTCTCTGCTGCTTGCTCAATGATTCAAGCTCAAAACCACTACAGAATATACTGGGAGTAATAGAGACTGAGACAGCTTATGGACAGCAAATACTGTGTCATGATGCATATTCATGAGAACTCACATGCAACTAAATCTTGGCTTTTTCCAATTTTCACTGCTTAATTTGTCAACTTAAATTGCATACCATTATATTATAGCAAAGTTAATGGTTTTTTTTATGACATGATCATAAAAACACCATCTTTTTACTTACACATGTACTTTTCAAGATTTGTCAGATGTCTTTATACTTTCACCTTTTTTTTTCAGCACTGGCTGCTATAATTCTAGCTAAGTTAAACGAGAAAATAAGTTTAAATCCCTAGTTTTGTAAATTCAGTTGCCTGAGAACACAGCTGTGTACCCCTGTGAAGTGCCCCATTCACAGCCATGAACCTGGTGTTTAGCCAACATCTAGCCATGTTCAGCCAGTTTAGCCTTGGAAAAGACAAAGCAACTTTGCTGCAGGCTCCACAGGGAAATGAAGGAGCTCTGGGCTAAGTTTCTTGCAGGGGATCTCAGCCTGCCCCCAGGCAAAGCAGGCAGTCATCCATGGAACACTGCAAAATGCTGCTAATGATTCCAGCTCCAATCTCAGCTGCACCAGCTGCTGACAGACTAAGCAAAAAATGGGATGAGACTGGTGGAGTGACTGTACCACTCTGTTTCGAATTATTTTAACATCAGCTTGGGGATATCTACTTACTGTCTTACAGAACATTTTAATACTATGAAACTTATTGAGGATGACATCTAATTATATTAAAGTTTGAATATCTGATTTAAAGGCAATGTACCTCAAATGTACACAAAAATATCTTGAATAGAACACTTGAACATTTAAGATGGCAACTATTATCTTTCTTCATTTCAAAATTTCACTTTTCTGCCATTTAATGAAATACATATATATATATATATGTTTATTTAATTATTTAATGTCTTTCTTGCTCACAGAATTTCTAAACAGTATGTTCAGAAGGTTTTCTCTACTCTGATTATGACTACATGATTACTATCATTTGTGAGATGGAATATTTTAAAGCATAGAAGTGTCATTGATGGTGGTATTCACTTGCTAGGAAAACAGCCAACTTCCCATTATTTCTCCAGTGAAAACATTTGACTAATGAAACTGGTGATAGACCAATTGTAAAGGCTCCTCTGGGACACATTCCATGGCAATACAGTGTGTTTCCTTTCAGCCCATTACTATCCTCTCTAGATTTCAGGATGAAAATAAACTCGAAAGGAGTTCCAAGTCTGAATCTCATTTAAAAGTTTTTTGGATCTCCAAAAGACTAGCAGATGTGCTTGTCTGTTGACTTCTCTCATCCTCCTACCACAGATGAAGAATTTTATCAGGTTATTAATTGCAATGAAATATCAATAATTAAATAAATATGAAAGCATTTCACAAGGCTTTAAAAATCTGTGCATTCTGTTCCCTTCTGCCAAACAGTAACAGATGTTGAGCCAGCTTTCAAACAGATCAGTGACATGGAATCAATGTTTGTTTATACATATCAGTTCCCGAACACAAACGGTGTCAGATTGGTTTGGTCATGATATTTTTGACAAAATATCCTAGGTCTTGTTTCCTTTTATTTTTGGTACAGATGAAGGCAAAGTGTTTAGAAACTATTAATTTGCCAAAACCAAAACAGTTGGAAAGACATTACATACTACTAATATCAATCCCCTAAAATAATTTAACACACTTGTTAAAAATTCTTTTAGGTCACACATGCAAGAGAAATATTTGAACTAGACTGATAGGGCTTAGACAATACAATAAAAATTAGCTACAGCATATCAGCCACATCAAACCAGTTATCCACGAGCCTGTTCTTCCCCACTTATTCATCAGAGCAAAGAGAAAAAATGTGACTTTAAATCACCTTGCATTTGCCAAAAGAGTGGTCCTGTGTTCATAATTTTTTGTTGAACCATAAATACATACTTTGTTCAGGTATCACAGTCTTTAGATTTCACTTGAGTTTTATTTAACACTTAAAAACTCCATTAGATCATTTAACTTCCTTTTGTATCAGCCACAAAAACTGTCCATCATAGGTCAAAAGAGTTGAGACCTGCATGCTGCAGGGGTACTTCCATGCCCCATGAGCTGTTTCGTTTCAGTCAAGTCTACTTCCTATCCTCATCCTTGCAACTGCATAGCATCTCTCCCTCAATTATCAGTCTGGCTGTCTCCCAAATCACAGTGCAGTGAAAATCCTGAAAATTACTAATTTTCAAATTATGCATATTAAACTAGAAATATTTTTTTTAAATCTGAAAATTTCCAGCAATAATTTGTCAACTTAGGCTCCCACATGTTATTTTTGTTTACCCAAAGACACAGTCAGTCTGCTCCTTTTTGAGAGAGTAACACCTAGTGGCAATACCTGAGCACTTCACAGCACTTCTAGTACACTCAATGGGAAGACATGGAACAATTTGCCATATCTCAGCATCCTCCTCAGCACCCTGGCTTTCTTCCACTGAGCCAGAAAAAATTCTATCCGCAATGCTGTTGATTTTACTCTCAGCATAACTTGCATCAAGGTCTAAACCGAAAGCTTACTTACTACAGCATAGGATAAAAATTATTCCCTCAAAATCAGGAATTTTTTCAGGGTACCTGTGGCATACAGTTGGCCCCCTTCAACAGATCCTCTGTTGAAATATCAACAGGCTTCATTGCTGCCTAATACTCCAAGCACTCTTCCCTCTGTGATTCCCAATATAAATGAGCTCATCCTTATGGTACAGCTAGACAGGAGCTCTGGTGGAGCACAAGCCTGTGGACAGTCTCCTGGAAGTGGCCTATGAGCCTGCTGGCTTGGCTCAGAGTTACTGCCCTTCCCAGCACTTCTGCCAGTGGAGCTTAATGTCCAAAATCAGTTGCTGGGGATGACAATGCATCAGCAGTGGAAGCTGCCTGTTGTAACAGCAAAAACTTAGATGCAGCTAGATGATGAGTTTAGGTAAAAAAGACATATTGTGATCAAGGTATCTGCTAGATCCTACCCTATCCTACCCTACCTTAACTCGGTAGCAGGAATGTGAAATACTGAACGAAATATTATTATTATTGCAATAAGTTGCTGTAAATAAAATTTTCTATTCTGTATGAAAAAACAAAGCACACTATAGTTAATCACTGTAAAAAATGCTACTTTCACTTGTGCTATCTTAGGAAAGCTTTCACAGACTAACTACTAGAGGGCATGCTGTAAAATAGACAGATTCATATACACTCTGTTTCTTGTTAGTTGTCTGAGACTGAGTTAGGTGTTATACGGTATCCTTGAAATAATATGTCCCTTCAGGTCTCTGCCATGGAGGTCAAGAAGGTTGCTGAAAGGCAAGATCCCTGTTTCAGAGATTCACTAGGAATATTTTCTTTCTAGTCTCCTCAGAAACTGATGTAAGCATTCCACAGTTTTCACTCTTATGGAAAAGAGCATCTTTTGCACTATTCAGTAATCTTAAATTGCTCCTACTTGCACCATTCTAAAAATAATTTCCTCCAAAACAATTTTAAGTTATATGATTTTCTTATATTGCTCTTTATGTTCATTATACAGCTTTTGAGATTTGCATTACAGATTAAAGATTTTCTCTCCTACAGAAGCCAAACTTGTACTATGTTTATGGCACTCTTGATCTGAGATTTATATTGTACGTGAATGTATCATGGCAACTTAGCATGGAAATTTTATTTTGACCGGGTACAGGAACAGAGCTTTCAGAAGTTGTCATAAACATGAGTCTCGCCCATGCTATTAAGTCTTCTTTTTTCACATCTTTTCTCTCTATAGTACACTGCCAATATGACTGCTGATCTGTATAAAACAGGATATTAAAATTGCAGCTAGGTTCAATGTAAATCTTTAAACTTTCTCACATCAAATTTTATTCTTCTTGTAGTCCTTTTCTGGGGTATTGCACTAAAAAAATCTTCTTCCTCCTTCCTTAGATAACCCAGACCTGAATCTCTTCCCCCATTCTCCTTCGGGTTGTCTAAAAAATGCTTTGCAAGCATGTGCATGGTTTTGCTGTAGACATATTTAGAGTTAATTTAAGAAACATAGTAGTCAGCAGTGATAAAAATTATTACCATGCAAGGAAGTGTTTAAACATCCCTCTCAGAGATTCTGAAGTCACTGCCAGATACTATAAATTTCCATTCTTTTATTTGTTCACTCTTCTAAAGAAAGAGAGCTTAACTTCAGTTATATTTGGTTTCAAGCCTTTCCGGCACTGACAAAAGATAGCAGAGATGAGTTAGGCAAGTGAACTTTAGTTAGGCAAGTCACTCAATGAAATTTCTCTCCTATACGATAATTTTGAAGAACATATTTTGTGAATCTCTAGTTTCAGAAAGCATCATAACATCAGATGGAAGGATCCTTACAATTCTAAGGCCAATACAGATAACAGGAAATACCTAACTGCGATTTCACAATATCTGGAGCGGTCCCACCTTCAGCAGTGAAGGATGATCTTTCACCAAAGGGGCAGTGCTGAGAAAAGTACCTGACAGAACTTAGGCAGGGAATGACAGTTAAGCTTGTCTCCACAGGTAACATATTGAATGGGTCACTCTTGCCTGAAATGTCAGGTGGGAAATTTTGGGTGAAAGGTATCTACATTTGAGGTTAGCAGAGACAAGGAGATGGAAGATGTACATGACAGACCATTTGAAAATGCAAAAATCTAGTAGTAGAGATAAGGTTTGCCCCTCATAAGCATTATAGCCTGTGCCAACCATCCTCACCTCCATTTGCAAGAGGACATTGTACAGTCCTTTCCTTGTACAGCCTTACCCTCATGTCTCTTGTTTTATTTCATTCAATATATTCAATTAAATTCAATTAATTCAATTAAAACAACCCTACTGCAGATCTTACAGTTTCCATGTAGAAAATCACTACTGAAATTAATAGATGATAGAGAAAATTGCCTTTGGATGGAGCAAAGCAAAATAAGAATTGCTGTAGCAGAAACTCTCAGAGTAACAGAGCTTTTCTGAAGAGCTCTAGAAATAGGAAATACAGTCATCCAAACAGATGCTGTCACCTATGCCAACACTATTTTCCATGCCAGGAAATCTGTACTGGAACAGAAGTCATTTTTAATGTATCCCAGGGATGAGACATTATATAGCTATAGCCTGAACTGTGAACTTCTTTTACCCCTGAAAGACCTCATTGCCTCTAGAATGACACTAAAGGATTACAGCTACTCTTTGCTGTTGCAGACTTTTCAGCTTCATGCATTTCCATTGACAGTCTCAGTAAAATAACCTCTTGCAAAATAGAGCCAAAGAAGGGAGATTCCATTCAACCAGCAATTTTTTACAGGAGGAGAAAATAAAAGGGTTAAAAATAATTCATATGATAAATGCAGTCAAAAAAAAAAAAAAAAAGTCATACAGAATACTTAAGTATGGGAAATTGTTCAAGAGCAGCCTGTGAAGCCCATAAAAGAGAAAGCAAGTGTGTCAAAAGCAGCTGTCAGGTATATGCAAAAAAAGACAGAAACACCAGTCTGTCGATTGAACAAGCCTTCAGAGAAAAAAAAAAAAATTGTTTATATGGTAAAGAATGTAGGCTATAATTTTTTAAACAGCTGTGCATAATTAAACTTGAACAATTTTTCACAGCAATTGTACACAAATTCCATATACACTGGCAACTGAGAAAGACATACATTAACAAAACTTCTTTAAAATGTGCCTTCTGCTACAGTAACAGAATCACAACAAATCACAGAATTTGCTATGCTGGAAGAGACCCATGAGGATCATTGAATCCAACTCCTCCCCCTGCACAGGACCAGTCCCAAAAATCACACCATGTGCCAGAGAGTGTTGTCCAAATGCCTCTTGAACTCTGTCAGGCTGGTGCTGTGACCACTTCCCTAGAGAGCCCATTCCAGTGCTCTAGTTTTCACAGAATGGGTTGAAGGTCAATTTTATTGGATAGCTCTACTTCTCTAAACTATGGCTGCAATTGGCCATATTTGCAAAAGCCATTTGAGAAAAAGTCTCAAAAAATGAGTCCACATAAAACAGGTGTATCTGAGCACTTACAGCCAAAGGAGTCAAATAAATGGTAGAGCAAATCAAAGACAGCAGGTTTATTGGACAGGGAGGAGGTAAAGCAAATTATTTGAATGAGCATTAGCTGATTCAAAAAAAAACCCCAAAACTTAGTAATAATCAAGAGGGCAAAAAACAAAAATAGCAATGCAGGAGGGAGAAAGAAATTGCTGCTGCATGCTATGTCAGCATAGGCATCCAACTAAGCAGCAGGAACCATGCTGGGGTTCACTAACAAAAAACATTAAGTTACTCACAAAAATCATAATATCAGGAACACAATCTACTTTTCAGCAGAAGAAAGATAGAAATATGGAAGTGTAAGGAATTAATTTGGAGGACTGGCAGGGCAGGAAGGGCAATAGCAGCTCGCTCACAGGGACACTGTAGCAAAGGAGGACTTAGAATAAACACCAAGATTCACAGATTAAAAGTCTGGAGCAGACTGGGACAACAGCTTGTGCCAGCAGGAGCAGGGATGCTGAGTGTAGTAGGTGGAATAACACAGGACAGAGAAAACAAAGTTGAATGATATAACTACAGATGGAAGAATAATTGTCTTCATAGAATTTACCTCATCACCAAGAGCAAAGGAAAAACTTAACAAGCCTTACTATAATTTGCAAATCCTAGAAGGCAGACACCATTGTAAAAGTTACAGACTGAACTTATACTTGGTCCACAAAACACTGTGATAGCTTTAACAGCAACACAGCACATAATTTAACCAAATGAGATCCCAGGTGCTGAAAACTGGTTTAAACATACAGACACACAATTCTTCAAAGAATCAAACGAAGGGGGAGTGTGTGTGAAAAGGAAACACATGAAATTGTGCTCAAAACCCAAAACAACTCAGATTCATACCATAAAGTATTTAAAAATAAAATGTTTTGTGTTTACCTATTTACCATCTCTCAATTTGCTAACAAAGAGGCAGACACAGAGGCAAGGGACTCATTTTTGATGCAGATACATCTCACACCTTGAAAAACCCATCTTATGATTTGGACCTTGAGCCCTGACGAAGTGTAAAAACAATGACAGCGTGGTTTGCATTAACATGAAGGAGATAATGCTCTGCCTTCATAATGACCTTCCAGCAATGAGAGCTGAAAGAACTAGCAAAGTCACCCTGACACCATGTTTTCAGATAGTATGAAAACAGGTGTCTCTCTCCAGTGGTCACTGCTGCCTCAAAGGAAAGCAAGATTTTAGCTCACGTGGCACTGCTAACAATAAGATTGCCTGTGCCTGGCACCTGGACAGCTGAGTGCAGCTTCCTGCATCTTTGACAGCTGGGGAGACAGGTTATGCTGCTCTGTGTGCCTAGCAACTGAGGGCACTGATGGGCATTCACATAAGATCAGCATGAGCAAGGCTGCGCAAGCTCCCTTCTTCAGGGGGTGGGATGAGAACTTAAGACTGTTCTTCACTTTTCACCATCTTCACTCTCAGAAGTATCAAAAGGTGCTGAGAGATTTCACATACTCCAAATTTCAAAGTAGCTTTAATTTAGCTACATCAAGCAAGAATCTCATGCAGCGCTACCTAGACTTAATGTAGGAGCCAAAGCTTTGGCTTAGAATCTCTGGTGAAAAACATTGAGTACATCTTGATTATTCCTGAGTTTTTCTTCCAGTCCCTTGCTCTTTCTTTTCCTTATTCTGTTTTACCAGTATTTTTTCTCTACCTCAGCTGTTCTTCTCTGCTAGTTGCTGCTTTCCCTTAGTGCAGGTACAGCACACCCCTGGTGTTTCCTCTGCAATTAAACTGTAAACTGTGGTACTGCACAGCCTGGCTAGCTTGGTGTTTACTAAACAAGAAAGCAAGCTGCTCACTGAAAAAAAAATACAATTTTTTTTTTAATCATTCACATCTTTCTGAGCAGCAGCAAAATCCTGGCACATCCTCTACTGTGGACTTGCTACCCGCTGCAGGTTCAAGCGCTGCTGGCAATCATTAAGAAAGAAGAATTTCATTGCTCTTTGGCAGCAAATGAAAGTCATAGTTCCTGGTGAAAGTGATTCCCTGATCCAGCTGGTAGACTGCCCAATCCTCCAGTTTCACATCAGAAGCAGCTCTGAGGGTTAGCCAGGCTATTGGAATGATGAGGCATAAGCACAGAGCGCTGGGAACTTCATTTAACTTCATTTACTTCCTTCATCATGTGACAGACAGATCCATCTGCTGGGCTTCTGATGACCCAAACACTGAATTCCCCAGAGGCTGTTACCACAAATAACTTCTATTATTTTCCACTGTTTTGGGTTATCTTGCCATTTCCCAAGTTCCCCTATGTCTTAAATGCCTGATGTTTAAAGTCAGAGTTTTTAAGGCAAGTCATTCTTGGTGACACAGTTAAAAGTGTGGGTGTTTTCATGGCAAGCAGTAGCCCTAAGGGAAGGAGGAACAGCAGGTAAAGGGGAAACGAAGTCCTTCAGTGCTTATTACTTAACAGGTATTAGAGTTAAAATCACTAGGATACTTTAAAACCTGCCTGTGGTGAACAGAGATAAATGTTGTGGAGTCACTTACACCCTCTATCCTGAACATTCAGTTCAGTAGAACAGCAGAATCCAGAATTCTGGAGCTGCTGAAGCCTAAGTGGATATTAAATAGTGAACACTCTTGATTGTTTGTACTATTTTGAATTATTGATCTATTTATTTTGAATTACTGTGTTATTTAGCCTAACTGTACTATTTTGTAGTCTGCTGTGATTTCAAGTAATTTTTCTTATTTTACAGCTGTGAAGAGTGACTGAAAAATGTCAGTTCTAACCACCAGTGACCTCAATTTTGTAAAAACAAGGAAAAGAAATCAGTGCATTCCTAAGATTCCTGCTCTGGACTATCCCCATATTACATTGTGGTGGGTGAAACTCATCGTAGTAGTTCTTGTTATCATCACACACCAAGTGAGACTGCCACATTATTGTCACACGCTGGGCACACGATTCTCTTCTAAACAAAACTTGCCACCACATTCCAACTATGTTTTTACTAATGTTCAGAATCTCACATTTTTTCCAGCTCTTCCATTTCTTTTACCTTTTTCCTTCTGATAGTTGTGTTACACTATCAGCTTCTGTCCAGGCTCTGATCCACACTACCTCCCAGGTTTTTTAATGAACTGCTACCTGCATAGTTGTTCCTCAGGTTAAAATCAAGGGAGCATCCTCAATTCTGTCATCATAGTAACTGATAAAAACACTGAATTGTACTTCAGACAGGATGGATTCCTTAAGCATCCTACTTTGTCTTTTTGTCCAATGACTACCGAAACTCTTTTTTGCTAGTTACAATTAAATGTATTAATCTAGTTTGGGAATATAGTCCACATCAATGAGGAAGCTTTAGTAAAGACATTCAACATCTGTTTCTTTTTTCGATGCAAAGGCCAGTTACCTTGTCACTGGAAGAAATTAGATTGGTTTGACATGATTGTTTTCAACAAATACACATTGACTGTTACAAGCCAGAAGTTTCCCACACATGTCATACTGGCTAATTAAGATGCCTGAGAAAAAATGACATCAAGACCTTTAGCTTTTATCTAAAAGGTAATTAAAGATATTTCCTTGGTATTATAGAGGTAGCACCTTAGTCATGTTGCATTTTAAATAGTTTTTCAAATGGTCCCAAACAACCACATGAAAGAAAAAGGTCAGAAGGAAGACAAAGATTAACAGAACTAAGCTCAAGTATTTTTAGAATTTTAAATAGTATCCATAAACAACAGTGATCTTAACAAAAATATCCAGGTTTTAGGGTTTGCAACTCTTTCTTGAGCAGAGAAAAAAAATATATGTTCTTCTCAAACAGAAAGAAGCTATCTGAAATCTGAATGCTACCACTTCACCACAGTGGACCCTAGCTTTTAATCTGACAAGCATCACCTCTGCTATTCAGAGTCACTAAACTTATCCAAATTTTAAATCAACAATGGGTTCCATTGATATCAGTGGTCTCATGGGTATTTCAAACTTGGTTTTATAGTGGGCTTGATTGTCCTCTGGATTACTTAGCATTGATTTTTATATAAACTGTATCAGAAAATTTTACTGAAGCCATTGTTGGCTGATATTAATATTAAGGACTGAGAGAAGACATTAATGTTTTTTTCTGAGATAGTCAGTTCTTTGTTTTTCACAGAATTCCAGAGTAACACTGGGGAGTTTGAGGTAAATACTGTGTGCTCTCCTAGAGCACACATATATCAGCCATAAAGCAATTAAAGACTTAATTCTAATGCAACTGAAATATATAAAAGTTCAAGAAAATTTAGCCTGCATTTCCATTTCTAGAACCAAACAGGGTTTTTTTTCCCAATCATACCATCAAAAAGTCCTGCTAACAAATCCCTCTTGATTCAAAGATCGACTGGCCTCAGTAGAGGTTAAAAAGTGGGAAGTGAGAATTTAAACAAAAATTAAGCACTTTCTTGAGTGCAAAGCATTCCTGATGATTCCTCTGGAAGCACATCTGAGCATTGCAGAGGAGCTTGTTATCAGAGATGTGCATAAGCACTTTTATCTCCAGATGCAACATTCCAAACACTTTTCTGTGAGAGAGCACTAAACCAGTTCAGGTGACAACTAAAAACCCAGACAGCTTTGATTATAAGGCTCATGCTGTTGAGATAAGAGAATTGGCTCTCACTCCACCTTGCAGCTTATACACCAGTAGTGAAATGGCTTTCAAAGCTGTTTAATTCTAGTCCCTACTGCTCTCTCCATGGGCTTTACTGCTGCAACCAACACATATGGCATTTTGCCTGTTCTCCATGACATTTCCCTTTTTCTTAGTTTTTAAATCACCACATGCTTTCTCATATTTTTTTTCCAGGTCTGGAAATTAGTTTGCTTGAATAAAACATTCATCAGCATGGGTAGTGGGACAGAAGGGGATATATTCATATCTTTGCATCTAAATATAAAGGAAGATTGCCTTTCTCTCCACATCTTGTCTCTCAGTCAATAGAGGAAGATAAGCATCCCAGGAGAACAATTCAGAGCACCTCCTTCTCTGCAGGGATTATGTAGGTGTGTAAATTAAAAGCCAAGGCTCAGTTAGATACATCAAAACTCACAGTACAAACAACTCTCTTTCCTCTTCAAAGACAAAAGAACATTTAGGGCTGGATGAACAATAGGAAGACTTACAGCCATTTTAGGAGAAGGCTGTCACACCTGTGGCATAGATCTGTGTAGGTTTATAGGTCTGGTATACCTATGCTGTGCTCCTGAACACAGCATCTGACTCTGCTTTACTTGCACTGAAAAGCAGAACTGTGTAAAAGCCATGTAATCTATTTAGACAGCTCTGTATTATTAAACTAGACTATGTATTCCTCTGCAAGATCACATTATAAATCCAGCTGCTGAAGAACTGAGATTAATTCACCTAAATTCACTAGACTGGTTTAGGAAACACACTCATGGGATGTTATAGGGTTGAGGGGGAGCAATCTGCTTTCAGACTGTTAATACAGAAGGGACATCCAACCCATCTTTTTAAGTTTCCCTCTATGAGCATATTTTTTCACTCCTCAGCTGTTGCCAGATGAAAAATCATTTGCACCTGGTGGGTTAATACTATGCTTATTTTTCAAAAAACACTGGTCTATGGAGCCACACAATACCCATTCTGTAGGAAGAACTGGAAAGCAACCAGCCCAGTTATGCCAGTTTTTACCACTTCACCAGGCAATCAGGTATGAATTTGGGGTCACCAACCACCAGGGACCACCAAAGAGACCCCCAGGACAGAAGAAGACATGCACAAAGGGCAGGGAACATATATTAATGCGTTCAGAAAAAGCTATGAATAGGAATATAAAATTATATGAATATAAAAAGGTCCAGGAATATAAAAAAGGTCCAATAAAAAGGACCTTTTTCTGTACTTATCAGGCATTATATTTCAGAGGAGATATCCCCTCGTGCATCCAGCCAAATAAAGAACACTGGAAAAGGGAGAGTCCCCAGGCTGGGGGAAAGTCAGACAGGAAACCTAAACCCAGCTCTTCAAACAAATCAGACCTTAAATGAAGATGAAAAATCGCCCTGAAGGGGTCTGGGAGAATCTTCCTCAGCTGATACCCTGGCTACATTACTGGTGGGGAATGAAAAGGTAATTTTTTTAAAATTTATACAGAAACAACATATTCAGTATTGAACATCTGCAGAGAAGAATTTAACTTGGCATATATTAAAGCCCACTAAGAATCAATAGGGATGGTGGACAGCCAACAGGTTATAGTTCCACCTCCTGTAACGAGGAAAATAATGGAAAAAGAACAAAACAAAACCCATTGGGGCATTGAGTCCATGATCTCTAGTCTCCAAAATTCTGTACTTTGTGTGTGAATGATTGAATAGCAAAATCAATAACAGTGAAATGTCCAATTTGTTTTAAAAAAATCCTATAAATCAGAAAAGGTCACCTCCTGCAACAGTAAACAGGGAAATTCACCTGGAGATTGCTGGCAAACAGGTTTCTCTGAATTACCTAGACAAAAAGGGTATAATTATCTGCTGGTATTGGTAGGTACATTTTCTGGATGGGCAGGGGCCTTTCCCTGTCATACAAATAAAACTAGGGAGGTGGGAAAACTTATGCTTAAATTATGCCAACCTGGGGATTTTGTATATGTAAAGACTTGGAATGTTGAATTCCTGAAGCAAAAATGTAAAGGACCTTTCCAAGTCCTCCTGGTAACCAGCAGAGCACTCGAGGTAGAAGGAATTGAACCCTGGGTTCATCACACATGGATAAAACCAGCAACCACAGATGAAATACAGCAAAACAAGACACAAGACTGACACCGTGGAGGGGTTTTGTTCTTTTAGTTCTTGTGGGGTATTTGCATTGCTGTGTTTCTATTTAGAGACAAAAATCCTACTTATTCTTTTGGGTATAGAATATATTTTTCTTGTTATTTCTAGCTCATGTTCCTCCCTGGGAAGGCACCTTCAGATAAAGAGATTTTCAGTAAGACTCCAAGAATTCCAACAGACAGACAGTGGCCTTGACTCACACTGCTTACAAAGCAGAGACCAAATGTGAGTGATATACTTGGAAGGAGCAAAAGTGAAGAGAAATCTGCATTGGATGTTGCTATATTGCAGAATTCCAAAGCTTCACAAGTGTACCTTTTCTGGGGGCTTGAATGTAATTATGAGTGACATAAAATTTCAGTTTCTGCAGAGGGCCAAAGCAGCTTTACCACTTTCATTCTTCTTTCTCTGACCTTCCTCCAAGTCAGGAGAAAGGATAAATCCTCCTTTACTTCCATGACTATGCATGGTAAAGATAAAGTTTCTTTATCAGATTATATTGCAGCAGATAATAAAAGAAAAATGAAACGCAAGAGTATTTTCCATCTGCTAGTAGTGCATGGCAAATCATTTTGAACTACAGGTGCAGCAAGACAAGCCTGGAGGCTGACAATAAATTTATGTAAACCCAGAAACTTAGATTTCTCTTTTAATAAAGGAGAATGCCAAAGGAAATCCCTTCCTGAGATAGGCTATTGAAAACAGGAATGTATGAGAATAAGCAAAGAGGGAAAGCCAGTGAAAAAAGGATGCATCAAGAAAGGATGGAGCCAAATGTTTAAGATTCCACTCTTTCATTTAATTAGGTGTGAACTCCCTGCTTTTAAAACCCATTCACAAGTGTGTTTGCTTTTCTGGGAAACAATAGCCCAGTTTGTGAGTTTTCCTATATTTTCCCATTTCCTCACTTTCCTGTAAAAGGTACCACCTTTCTCTTGTTCAAGGTTTCTTTGCCTTCACCAAAACAATAACTGTGACCTTAATCAGCAGTTTTTACACTGCTTACATAAAAAGGCAACCATGCTACATCTTCACAAACTGTTCAGGTGTGTGAAAACCTTCCTCTTCCACAGGCAGCAACAAGCCAGGTTGGCAAATGCAGAAGTCAATCAACATACTGATATATTGATATATTTAATACAATTTTGCGACTCATTCATCCTAAGTGTTATTGTTCCATTTTAATAGTTCTGATAGAAGAATGTGTGGAAAAATGACCATGAGGATGCCAGAGAACTGGCTTTGTTGCCCTGGCACTCTTACATGCATTTAATTACAACAACAAAGTTGAAGCCGTTGTCCTTCTTGGTCACGTTTGGAAATGTATTCAGAAACCTTTCCATCTTAAAATACCACCTGTAAGACTCTGAACATAACTGCATATTACAACAAGTTTTATGCACTGTAGCTATTATATACACCTAGGTTTTATCAGTGTTTTTTAAAAAATGAAACAAAACAAAACCAAAATCACTTGAAGTATCACACCTTAAATTTCAATCTTAGCTATGCAAAAATCGCAGAATCTAAGTTTTCAGACTAATATACTTGAAAATACACCTGTGTGTAGGTGCAATATGCAGGAACCAACAAGCCACCATATAATGCAAGTCAGTGAATCTATTTTTTCAAAGTATTTATACAAACAGGTAAAGACGCAACAGTAAGGTTAAAGAAAATATTTGTAGCATGAAAGGCTGAAGGTAGTGATACACTGTTAATTAAAAACTCCATCACAAACAAAGGCTTCTCACACAAATGAAGAACAAATTTAAGCTGTGGTTCCAGGAATGTTTTGTTTTGAATGCTAGCTTGGAGAGATGTCAACCTTGTATTGCTGCTCACTGTCCACTCCCCAGATAGAACAGAAACAATTTTGTCAATGGAGTAATATATTGCCTCTCTTCCCTTGGCAGCATGAAAATAATGCTTTTAAATAGTTTCTAAATTTGAGTCAGTTCAGTTTACATATGCCCTCCTGTACCCCTCCTGTTATTCTTGTACAGCTGCAGAGAAAGGGTGGGAAAGACAACACTTAGGCCTTTTCTACAACCAAACCCAGAGCCTCAGGTGTGAGCAGAAACAGATTGAAAGAGCATTAAGGCTAAAAACCTCTTAGAAGCATCAGTAATTTTTCAGCATTTCCCACACTCACCTCGCTTGCAGACTTTATCGGAAATGCACACCTATCCCCAAGTGCTCAAACACACCAGACGTACCTTTCTCGTAACAGCAACTCTAAATGTGGGAATAGGGCTAAAACAAAAGGTTCTAGGTGAAGCAGTCTGGGGGATTTGGTACACCAAACACACCTGCCGAGCAGAAATGTCTTTTGCTTCCCTCCCTATTTAGCAGGCACGCTGCCAATTTGTCCTGCATCTCCTTCCTTTCTCCCACTCAGTGCCCACCTTCCCCTTCATTACCAGCTTCCTGTGGCATCCACAGCAGCCATTACCCTGCAGTGTGCTTAAAGCAGCTACACTATCCCTCAGGTAGCCCCCAGAGGCCAATGTTAGTCACAAATACAATAGGAGAAATACACATGAAGTGCACCTTAAAGAGCAATATCCACTTTAGCCTCTCAGACATTAATTGCTTCATTCTTCTCAAAGCTTTAGGAACAGAAGTTCCCACAGGATGGAGAGTTGGCATAAGGTGTCTTCTGCACAGCAACTTCTTGTTTCTATTTTGTCCTTAGTGCAGTACAGCTGATGGGTAATAGCTTGCTCCTAGGTCAAAGCTGAGATATTAAAATTACTATCAATAGCCATTTACAGTGCTTCTGTGTCTTCACCGGCCTTCCTCGCTTCATTTCATAAGAGAAAAACACACAAGTGCTCCAGGGGGACACTCTCTGGCAGGAAGCGGGGGGCAGTAAGACTGTTCTCTCTTTCCAGCTCACAAGATATTCTGGCAAAGGCAGCTGTTGGAATTAAGCTGGAAAATCAAAGCAAATGTGTCCATATAGTACTGAGTAACTTCTAGAAGCTCATATAGGATGAGAGGCCAATGCCTTTCTGTATGGCTTGATCTCCTGTTCACAGTGGGTCAACAGCAAGCAATAGAATTGAACATATATTTGCATTACCATCAAGCTAAATGTGAGTTTGAATAGATGCATATCACCCCTCCAAAGGTAATATTCATGCACAGGGTAAGTTTTGTAAGTTGGTTTGTTTGGTAAGGTGTTTTTCTGTTTCTCATTCATATTCCATCTTACTCAAAAGGGGGGGAGGAAAGGTCTTCATTTGTGTTTGGAATCAGTGTTTGAACAGAGGGTACTTGACTGCTGGGGGACAATATGCGAGATAAATTCTCAGAAATTATCTGAGGGCACATCTGATGGTTAGTTATGGGAGTGTTGTTAAGCCATCCCACTGCTCAGGGGTTATACTCTTTCTGTTACGCCTGTGACTCTTCATAAACCCTACTTCCATAAGATGCACTGCTCTCACACTGGAGCCCTGACATCTCAAAGTTACAGTAGCAAGTTTATTCACAAAGAGACTCTAAGAGCAGAGTTAATCTCCTCTCTACACTGCCGACTAAATCAGTTAATATCACTGTGGTGGTTTCATTTTTAAGAAAATCCATAAGGGAACAACCCATTTTGTCATAGAGGAATGTATGCAATTACATAATAACAGCAACAAGAACCTCTTCTTCCTTCCACACACACTAGAAACACTAGAATAGATTCAGGAGCTGGAAAAATTAATTTCAAATTTTGTGGAGGAAACAGACTCCTGATTTATCAAGATAAATAAAGGAGTCCTGAAAAGACAATGAAGCTTCTGTTCGTTCAGTTAGGAAAAAAAACCCAGCATATAACACCTCTTTTGAATTACATGCTTCCTTCTGAACAATTTGCATATTTTTCTATTGAATTTCAAAAGAGTTAAAAGCAAAATTAATGTGATTCACTGTGAATGCCAGAAATACAATTACAGCCCATCAAACCTGCACAAAAGAAGGACAGAATTGATGTGCACAGTAATGCGAGACTTTTTTTTTTTTCTTCTTCTTCATTTTTTTTAAGGCTTTCTTTAGATTCAGCTAAGCACAAAACTAGAGGTTAAGTCTTTTTTATTCATGCTCTAACCCAGCTGTCCAGCTGTCCTGGTGTTATCTTACAATGTGTTTACCAGCCTGACTTTCAGAGATCTTACACTAAAGAGCAGTAATCTCTTCTTTAGCCCATCCATACCGAAACCACTGTTTTCTTTGCTTGACATCCCTTTAAAAAACATTAGTCTAAATATCCTTCCTTCCGTGGATTGTTAGGATTGCAATGCTTTGAGTAGCATCACATAAACTTGCTCAAGGCACCATGAAACTGGTTCAGGAAAGGGAATTACAGAGGTTTGACAGCATATTCTGGCTATGAAGGTATCTCAGTGCTTTAGGAGGGAACACCTTACAAGCTCACTTTAGACAGCCATTCTGCCCTCTCACAGGGTCCTTTGCACCATTGTCTGTGTGTGATTTACAGCACATATGCACTAATAATATGCAACCTGCATATAAGTATTTGTTCTCATGTGTAACAGTCACTAATCCACCCAGAGATAATAAAGATGTTTTCCACACTTCTTTTTATCAAAGTCACCCAATCTAGTGCATGATCTGTGGCAAGGGAGCTGTTCGCTCTGAGATTCTAAAAGTGTGGACAGAGAAACACCAGGTTTCTTGTTCCTGTAGCCAAAGTTTTAGGATGAAGCTACTGTTTCTATTACTGAAAAGTTCATACAGACAGCATTAATAGACAGATTCCTACTACCTTGATGCTTTCTTTTATGTTCAACATGTGAATCACTGGTTTTGACCTTATCTATAACATTATTAGTGATTTGATAGATACTTCCCTACCTGCTTGGATCCTCTATCGAACTCACAAAGTATGTCTCAAACGTTTCATTTGAGGAAAAGGTGATATTCTGTTTGAAAAAAAGAAAACTTTTACACAAAACTGAAAGAGCCCATCATCAGCCAGCCCTCTTTTTACTTCAAACATGGATCTCTTCTTAAATACTGAATCAAGTCTCCAGTCTCAGCCAGAGAAACTCACCAATTCAGCATATGAAAATTCTGCTGTTGTTCTTTACAGCTTTTGTTCCAACAGGATCCAGTTAGTTTTACCAGAACGTTACTCTGACTGAGCAAAATCCCATGTGACAGATGAAAGCGTTCATACAGAGAAAGCTCAATTTTTCCCATAGGGGACGATCACAGTTGGGATAAGATTTGTCTCCCATTTACAAAGCACCTGACCTTTTTTCTTATCCTAGTGCTAATAAAAGTATAAAGCAAGTCAAAAACTTGCAATAAAATCACTCCTTAGTTGCTGGTCTGCTGTTCTCAACTGTTTTTCCTTCTTCCATGACACAATACGTGCAGATCATGTCCTTGTCTTTAAAGTGTAGCAAAGATTAAACTGAATTCTTTTCTGTCATTCAACAGCATTAGTTAGATTTTTTTTCTTTTAAAAAACTAGTGCCATGTAATTTGTAATTTTTGCAGGAGATTCATAAGCAACTTTCACTGCTGGAAGATTTGTCTGTGGTGATCTTTAATCCAGCAGCAGCGAGTAGAATGCCCTGTCTGTAAGCAATGTATTCCTCCATTCACTTTCAGTTCCAAAAATAACTTGGATTTTTCATTGCCTATTTTTATTAGCCTAAATGAAAATTGAATCTAACACCACTTTTACTTAGAACGTTTTTAAATGAAACAACAAAAAAGCTGAAGGAAATTTGGAAACAAAAATCTATTAAATGTAGCCTTTCCATTAAATGTAATCTTTCCATTACTTACTACTAGTTTAAAATCTAAATTAGGTCCCCAAAGTTCATGCTTTATTTAGAGTAAGCATTTGAAAATTAATTTTCCGCTCTCTGAAGAAATTCTTGTCCTGATTTGGCTCTAAGATATTCTGCGGTGTATCTCCTTCAACAACATGTTTTTAATTTGTTCCTTTCTATGCAATTATTAAATACTTAGGGACCTGTATTCACGATGTCCCTCACGGCCACGGACATCTTATTTCTGTGGCTATTCATAGAGCCATAAAAAGTTAGAACTTCAGACAAAAGTACATGATTTCAGTGAAGATCTTCTGTAATGTGCTTGCTGAAGGCAAAAAAGTTTGGCAGCACTCTGTTACTTCTTAAGTTACAAACAAAGAAGATATTGCGTAAATCAGAGAATGCAGAAATAACTTTAATCAAAATTTCCCTGACAAAATTCTAGGTTCAGACTGCAACCTGTCATTCAAATAGCTAAGCAGTTTGAAGAGGACATTCAATATGTATTTATTAAAAGAAAAAGGGCATATGGTCCCCAGTCATAAAAGGATTTGGTGATTTTCACGGCCCTTCTAGGTTTTACCCCATTAAATAGGAAAGATTTCAGCCATCACAGCAAGATAAGATATTCATCATTGCAATAACAAGTAAATTCTTGTCATGTATTACATCAAAAAGTAATAGAGGATGAAAACTCTTCAAAATGGGGGAAAAACACATCTTCCTTTGCTCTCAATAGGTGTTTAGCTGTGTTAGACAGACAGTTAAGGACCACTGCTACACACTACAATAGCCATTGTCCCAATTTTCCAAGCTGCTAAAGTATCACTATTATCCTGTTCTGATTGCTGCAGCATTAAATATCTGATTAAAGAAAAGCCTTTCCAAAGCACTAACAATTGCTTTGTTAAAATGCTGGATAGCTTCACAATCCTTGCAATGAAAACTTCTATTCTTAATTCTTTATCCTCTGAAGCATTAAAAAAATACATTAAAAATAAAATAAAAAAACCTGAAGATTGAAAGGGTTTGAGGGGGGTGTTTCTTTGTATTTTGAGAGTATGAGAATAATATTTTATGCTTCTTAGGGAAAAAAATGCAAAAGAGACTTCTTAAAAACAAGGCTAAAAAATTAATAATAAGGATACAATGTCTACCCTAGAAGCAGCCTCAAAATATAAATAGTTGAGTCATTTACATTAGTTTTATGCAAACATTTTAGCAATAAAACTGCAAAGACTTTAAAGACAATGTACTCTTACACAAAACACAAATATATTAACTCCCTCCCAAAAATAAACAGAACTAGATTTTTAGTGGCAAAAGCCTCATATAGTGCAGATCAGAACAGATTATTTACTCTGTGTTGAAGTCTGATATGCCCATTGAAATATAAGATTTACCCCAAAAAGAATTTGATACATTCAGCATAACAATTCACAAAATTAGAGGCTAAAGGTTTATGTTCTTAAGAAATGTAAAATTACCTTTCTAAATATAAAATTCTGACAGCAGGTTTTTATTTCAGGAAAGGAAAAAAGAAACAAAAATTACACATACACACTCACACACACAGAATCTGTCATGTCATAAGTCAAAAATCAACAAACTTTTCCAAGAGTAGTTTAATAATTCACACAAACAGGATGAAAAAAATAAAGCTGTGGGTTTCAGATGGATGAGCCCATAAAACGAAAAGCAAGATTTTTGTCTAGCTCCATCTGTACCACTCCCACACAGCACATATAGAGTTGAATAGACCACAAAGAATATTGTGACATTCCAAAACTGCACACATTTAGGAAATTGTACATCACCATCACAGGGCTTTGGAAGAATATTTAGCTAATACCTGCTTAAATACTGAAGTACACAGACATGTGGCTCTAAAACCAAACCATTTGCCTGGATGCCATTTAATCCCCTTCTATCCAAGTAAGATCAGAAGCATTTGAGCCATATTCAGGCTCAAGTATGGCTCTAATAGAAAGGGAAAGCAAAGCAGCCTTACTCTGGAGATCAAAGGTCTGGTATGTCAGCAACAGACCCAGGCATACTGAGTGATAACACTGGAGACAGCTTTTCTGCCTGTACCTGTCCCATCCACCTCGTTTTCCCCCACTCACTGCAAAGCCAACAAGAGTCACAGAAAGAGAGATCTGGTACTGACTGACTGGTGGGCTGGTGTAACACCTACATGCCACCATCAGTGTCTCTATATTTTCCTCCAGAGGAACCTTTACAATTCTCTGCTGGAATCCAGCTCCTACTCTAGGAACATCCCATCTCTGTCTGACAGCACCCATCCCATAAAGGCAATATATGTGTGGCCCACCATGGGGAAAGCTGTGATCTCAACTTTATTCAGAATTCAGTACTTTTTAGCTGG
>WBNO01015784.1:3234-15510 GCA_013400575.1 Peucedramus taeniatus
AAAATACCACCACCACCACCACATCAGTAACTGAAGTTCCTATCTACCAGACAGCAAGAATGAGTTTTTATTTTTTCATACTTGCACACTACAATTATTTTGTGACTAGCACTGAAGCAGTGGCCTGTTCCAGGTCTCTTCCCAAATGCCAGTACTAAGCTGTGTGAAATCTTCAAAATTACAGAGGACAAATGGCCCTTTTGGTCCTCCCCGCCTTGCAGGCATGGTTACTAACTTTGTGGTGCGCCAAGAGCTCTGTTCAACTACGGGAAAAGAAAATCCCCATGTGAGGGAATTTTCTTCTCCACAGACTATGGAGAATAGGAACAGTGATCTGAAGTCAAGAGAGGGAAGAGAATGGCAAGCAAGATATGTATAACTACAGTTAATAAAACAATCTGAGGGAAAGCAGACCATTGGTAACTACAGGTAATTTAACAACTGATGACTGCCTTAAACACTTAGTTTCAAAGTACTGGTGTTCAGCCTCAAAAAAGTATGCTTCTCACATGAGAAGCAACAGCAAAGAAATAGTATTACAGTACTCCCCCACTGTAGCACTTTTCCGAAGGCAAGGATCAAGGTGTAAGGGCAATGTTTTGCTTCCAACTGCTTTACTAAGCCTCATCTTAGTGAGCAGAAATAAGTTTTTTGCACTTGTATGTTGTAAATCTGCACACTTCCTACTCTGCAATCAGAAACTACTGGAACTTCAACTTCCCCTGGACAGAAAATCTAATCCTTATTTCATTTAACACACCCATGGACCTGACAGCATTTTAGCTGCAGGTGTGGATGGTTTGCCATCAGGCTCCCAAATCTCATCACACCACCAGCTCGAGCATCACCACAGTATATATCAGTATTTGTAAACTGATCCCTTAAGCAAGTGTTGTTGGGCAACCTGGCATCATGATAAAACTATATTTTCCCAGTTAAATGGGTAAGCAGCAGGTCTCTCCAGCACCTGGCTATCATGGTTTTTCCATCTATTACAGACTATTTCCCCTGATGTGACCGAAGCTTGCAGACAATGCAAACAGTACTCCTTAAGTTAACATATTTACTGTTCCCTGCACTAAGCATGCTTATCAAGTTACTCTGCCACTTGAGACATAAAACTTGGGAAGCTGTTACTTCTGGTAAGTGAATCATATTCTCTACCAGAGAATTCCGCATTCTTGTTTCATTACTCTTCACGTATATTTTTTACTGTTTTCCTACATCCTGCAGCAGAAGAATGTAACCAGAAGGATTCATTTCAAGTCAGATTCATAACTTGATAGCAGAATAGTCAGAAGAAAGGAGCACACTGACTCAGAAGCAACTTGGTTATCTTTGTTGGCATTTCTATGCAGAGGCTCAGAATAAGCACATTTCCTCTTCTACTCCCAAAACATCACAAACCAATTTCTACAGCAAGTTACCAGACTGACGAACAGTTCAGTCAGTAATGCTGACTCACACCCTCTTTCCGACTCATGCTGTTTTCCTTCTGTCTTATTTTTTTCCCAACCTCCACATAGTTTTCCTGGAACAGATAGAAA
Organism: Peucedramus taeniatus; assembly: GCA_013400575.1. Classification (NCBI taxonomy): domain Eukaryota; kingdom Metazoa; phylum Chordata; class Aves; order Passeriformes; family Fringillidae; genus Peucedramus; species Peucedramus taeniatus. Next base: position 4,782 of record WBNO01015784.1, read on the forward strand.
CTTTATACATTTTAGCACATTAGATGAATATATTCTTTAATTTACCCCAGAGCGGATTAAGTTAACACTATTTCAGTGATATTATTATGGATTTTACACCTAGTGATACTATTATGGATTTTTATGCCCGGTGTCATGGTTTAACCCCAGCTGACAGTCAAGCCCCATGCAGCCACTCACTCAATCCCCCAGCAGTGGGATCAGGGAAAGAACTGGAAGGGTAAAAGCTAGAAAACTCGTTGGCTGAGATAAAGACAGTTTAATAGGGAAAACAGAAGCCACACACACAAGCAAAGCAAAACAAGGAACTAATTCACTGCTTTCCATGGGCAGGCAGGTGTTCAGCCATCTCCAGGATAGCAGGGGCCTCTATCACAGGTAACAGTGACTTGAGAAGACAAACACCATCACTAAAAATGTCCACCCTTCCTCCTCCTTTCCCCAGCTTAATATACTGAGCATAGGGTATAGAATATCCCTTTGGGGCCCAGTTTCGGTCACCTGCCCCTGTTGTGTCTCTTCCCAATCTCCCACGTACATGTAGTCTTCTTGCCAGTGTGACTACACGAAAAGCAGAAAAGGCCTTGGCTGTGCGTAAGCCCTGATCAGCAATAACAAAAACATCTCCATATTATCAACCCTATGTTCAGCACAAATCCAAAACACAGCCCCATACCAGCCACTGTGCAGAAGGTTAACTCTACCCTAGCCAAAGCTTACACTTATCCACCCCTTATTCCATACCCTTTATGTCACACCAAGCATCACGCTTCCCAACATCCCATCACCTTCCCTACTTATCTGCTTTGATAGATATTCAGGCAGACATCATTCCCCTAGACTGTGTAACACCTCTGTCATTGTGGAGTCCATGCAGCCTATGACTTTGTCCTTCACCCTTGGTAATAGCCTTTTGTCTTAAGTTGCAAATGCAAGATGTGACCAGAGGTGTGCATTCTATTGCCATCTGTTAGAATTGGGGCAGTAATCTTCTGTTAATTTGGCCCCTTGTTAACACCAGGTGGGGCAGTTTTCTTTATCTTCTCCACCACCCATCTTCTCTCCAGGAAGATCTGTTAATCTGTATCTTTTGTTAAAGGACCATTGAGTCTCACTGCATGACTGATAAAATTACATCATCACTGTGTAAAGCTCTGCCCAGGGGAAGGAGCCAAGCATTCCTACCTGGATATAATCTGATATTTGAAACACTACAGGCAGCCTTTTCCCACTGGATTCCCAGAGGAAGACCAGGCCCATCTACATCACCACTGGACCTTCAGAGGAAACCGAGACCCTTCTGCAGGACCACTGCTTCAACAGAATTACATGTGTCACTCCAGGAGGACTGCAGCCACCATTTAATCAGACTGCTACCAACACCCTGAAAAATCGCCCTTTTGATGGCTCTGCTTCATCATCTTCACTCTCCTTGTCCTTGACTGTTTTTGCTGAAGCATTTTGACTGAGTGATTTTCATGTGCATTTCTTCTGCTTCTGTGCAGGGTCCACTGACACCAGCCCATGCTGATTCTCTGCTTCAGTGGTTTCAGTGGCATTGCCACAGGTGGAAGTGGAGCAGTCACAGCGTCTTTCAGGTGGCTGGAGCAGCTGCAGTGAGTTGTCATCTCACTGTCCTATTCAGAGACCTTCGTATCCTCCTGCAGGTACTAAGCAGTGTTGAACAAGTTTTTTCAAAATTTTACTAGTTTTTCTGGATTCTGCACTTGTGCAGGAGTAAGGTGCAAGCACACTGAAGGTGCTCACTGCCCTAGGTACCGGCCCATACAAACCCAAACACCCTGCCATTCTGAATTATACAGTTTTTGGGCAGATCTCATGTTATTAGTTATCTGTCTGAACCTTAAACAAGACCTGAACCATATGCAACCGCTGGCTCCTAGCAAAAAAACCCAGGCTGGTTTTAAGGGCAGTCAAAGGATATTAAAAAATCTTTAAAATCTTGACTACTCTAACCAGCCTGGAAGGCAAGAAAGGAAAAAAAGAGGATAAAAAGTTATAAGAAGTGTCTCCCTCACAGGCTGTTCCTCTGAGGAACAAAAAACAAAGATGTGATTATCAATTGCTCCCAGTAGGTGACTCCCAAAGCACAAAGGTGCCTGCAATACTGAATACAGACACTATCATGTGATAAGCCCATCCCATAGAATACACCACAGAGAACATGTACTGCAAGTAAGGAATTATTGCTATAATACAGACAAAATACCCGAAGTATGAGAGCAAGTAAATCTGTATTGTAACCAGCAACTATTAAACCAACACAATGAATGTTTATAACAATTTTATTTTAACACACTCTAGTCAGATATCTCCTGATCTCAACCCTTTGTGTCCCTCACTGGACACCAAAAGAGACACTTGTGGTTTAACAAAGCCGACAGCCAAGCCCCACGCAGCTGCTCACTAACTCTCACACTGGTGGGATCAGGGAGGAAATTGGAAGGGTAAAAGGTAGAAAATTTGTGGGTTGAGATAAAGGCAATTCAATTGGGAAAACAAAAGCCGTACAGACAAGCAAAGCAAAATGGAATCAACTCACTGCTTCCCATGGGCAGGTAGGTGTTCAGCCATCTCCAGGAAAGCAAGGTCCCATCACACAAAATGGTGACATGGAAAGACAAATGCTGTCACTCTGAATGTCCTCCCCTTCTGCCTTCTTCCCCCCACTTTATATACTGAGCATGATGTCTTACGGTCTGGAATATCCTTTGGTCAGTTTGGGTCATCTGAATTGCAGAATCACATAGAATTAACTAGGTTGGAAAAGGCCTTTGAGATCATGAAGTCAAATCTATGACCAAATACCACTGTGTCAGCTAGGCCATGGCACTAAATGCCATACCCAGTCTTGATTCTTAAACAGCTCCAGGGATGGTGACTCCACCACCTTCCTGGGCAGCCCACTCCAATGCTGAGTCACTCCTTTTGTGAAGACATTCCTCCTAATGTCCAACCTGGACCTCCCCTGGTGCAGTTTAAGACTATGTCCTCATGACATCCCCACCTGGCTACACCCTCCTTTCAGGCAGTTGCAGAGAATGATAAGGTCACCCCTCTGAGTCTCCTGCTCTCCGGGCTAAACAACCCCAGCTCCCTCAGCCACGTCTCATAGCATCTCTTAACACACTCCAGCATCTCAATATTCTTCCTAAATTTGGGACCCCAGCACTGGACACAGCACTCAAAGTGGGGCCTCACCAGTGCCAAAAGCAGGGATACAATCCCTGCCCTGGCCCTGCTGGCCACACTATTGCTGATAGAGGCCAGGATTCCATTGGCCTTCTTGGCCACCTGGGCACAGCTGACTCATGTTCAGCTGCTGTCAGTCACTTCCCTGAGGTGCATTTCTGCTTGGCCAGTCACTCTGCCGCAGCCTGTAGTACTGCATGGGGCACTAAAGTGCAGGACCTGGCACTTGACCTCGTTAAACCTCATTTTGTTGCACTCAGCTGCTCATCGATCCAGCCTGTCCAGGTCTCTCTGCAAAGCCCTCCTACCCTCTCTACAGCTGATTGATACTTGCACCCAATTTGGTGGCATCTGTGGATTTACGGTAGGCACACTCCATCTCCCCATCCAGATCATCAATAAAGATATTTAATGGGACTGGGTCCAACACACATCCCTGGGGACACCACTAGTGAGCAGCACTGTTCCCCTCCACTCTCTGGGCCCGGCCATCCAGCCAGTTCCTAACTCAGTGCAGGTTGCTCCTGTCCAAGCAGTGGGCTGCCAGCTTTTCCAGGAGAGCACTGTGGGAGACAGTGTGAAAGTCCTTGCTGAAGTCCAAACAGACAACATCCATTGCCTTTCCTCCATCCACCAGTCAGGTCATCTGGTCATAAAAAGAGACCAGGTTGGTCAGGCAGGACCTACACCTCTGAAATCCATGCTGGCTGTCCCTCCTGTGTGCCCTCTCAACTTCCTATGCACTCCCAGCCTCCTCACTACTGTGGCATTAGGGAATGCAGAAAAGGTCTTGGCTGTGTGTAAGCCCTGCTCACCAGTTACAAAAACATCTCTGTATTATCGATCCCGTGTTCAGCACAAACTCAAAACCCATACCAGACACTGTGAAGAAAATTAACGCTACCCCAGCCAAAACCAGTACAATTCTCATTCACTTTGAAATGAAACAAAGAGGAACATAAAAATGTGTTATATTGAATGTTACACAAAGATAATAATGTCACATTACAAGAATAAAATGTGTCAGGACTGTGTTACAGTCCTGACATTTTAGGGATATTTTTTTCCCCAACACATAGCATTTTTAAAGTTTTCCTTTCACTACTATTTTAAACTTCTTTTAGGAAAAAAGAGGAAATGTTAAGACTTCCAGCAATAGTTTGTGTACCTTGAGTTTGGTACTAAACTAATGAAATTATTCCAATTCAGTGGGTATATACTGTCCATAAGCAAGTTAATTACTAGCAACTTTAAGCAGGTTCTTCTAACAAACTACTTGGAACCACAACAGAAAAACAGCTTAAGAATACAAACTGAAACCCCCAGACAGACTGGAATACTCACTTATTAGGATGATGTAAATAGAACAGAAGATGTAAATAGAACAAGATATAAATATAACAAGAATATTGTTAATTTAAAATGTCAAAACAGAAATTGACAGTTTAAATTCCTTTTCTTTTTTTCCCCCTCTATAGATTAATATAAAAAGGGAGCATAACTACTAGCCTAAAACAAAAGAAAAATCACTGTGTTAGTATTTAAGTTATGTAAACATAAGTAATGAGTTAGGCAATGACATCTATCTCTCTACGTCAGGGCTTAGTGTAAGAGTACTCCTGAAAACAGCCATTATATGGCCAAAGTTAAACATTAACTTGGTATATGTGGCTGTCTTTGTATTTGCAGAAGATTTAGTAAGCTTTGAACAATCACCCCAGGTGCATTGATTTACTAACTCTTCTCTTGGAAGGGGATTCAGGAGCCAGAAATGGGAGAACTGCAGAAAAAAATTTACCTGTAACCTACCAATGATTTTCACCTTTTATATTAAATATTTAGGACTGAGTCCCACATCACTTTATTAAGATCAGCTAGACTCAAATGTTCAAGCAACACTTAGCATGAATAGGGATTGAAGAATTTAGTTCTTATACTTCTAAAACATTTTGTTGGCTCTTTTTGCAACACAGCCAAAATCAGCCTTCTCTGATAAACAACACTGAATTGCCAGCAAATTGGTTTTGTTCAGCTGTTCTTATCAATGGAAGTCTCACTACAGTTACTGAAAATGTTTGTAATTATTAGCTGGAATAAAGCAGAATTTTAAGTAACAAAGACCACAAAAAAGTAAAACTAGCAATAAGAGTTTTAAGACAATCATATTAAGATGCAAATCTGATATAAACTAAAGGAGGAAAAATAAAGTCTTCTAAAAATGCAGGGATATGGAGAAAATGCTATTTTGAGTACAAGTATCAAGAAAATAAGATGCATTACAATTAAGAGAACATTTTCCCAGAACACAAATACTTTAGCCAACAAGTGCCCCTTAACATTTACAAAAGCTTAATCAGAAGAAAAGTATTTTAGAGGCATTTACTTCCATTAACTTAAATAAATATCACCTCGTGTGTGAACTACGTATCAACAGGTAAGGCAGCAATAAGCTACCATGTGCAGTACTCATCTTGAACATTTATGCAAGCGTCTGCTAGAGTATTTATTGCCAAACTAGTGATGACAAAACAGCTTTAAAATGGATTGCTTTCAGTTGGTTCTTGTCTTCTGCAGAAAGATTGTAAAGTCAAACAGTCATAATATGCTGTCAGAATCTGATACTGTCACTATACAGAATGTTTCTGTGCTTCCTGAAGTAGATCTTTCCCTCTGCAGAAATGAATTGGTTGAAGAAAACTCAATATTGAACTGTTTATGTTCTACCACATCAAAAAGAGTAACTATCTTGTCAGTCTTAAACAGACACAACATGACTTCTTAATGGCAAAAACCAGTTGATCCTCAGTAGAATCTATCCCATAGTTCCATTTTCTTGGCTAGAAGGCTCTATTTTTGTACACTGCTCTACTTCAACTTTACTGATCCCCTGGAATGTCCAAGAACAGTGGTCATTTTATAGCTTTTTACTTGATAGGATCCCTTTTCCCTTCCCTCTACATATCAAGGAGACTATGTGCAGACCACACTATGCTTTTTCCACACATCTGACCCTGTGCTGTGTACTTCCGTGCCTGCTTAGCATAAAATAAACTCAAATCCAGCCCTCCCATGTAGAAGTTCAAGGGCCTGCCACTAGGGCTATAACACTCCAGCCCTCAAGAGGCGAAAGCAGGCAAGGAGAAATACCCCTGTAAGATTAGGGTGAGAAGTGCCTCCCTTCCATAGGCCTTTGCAGGCACACATTAATGTCTTAAGTTCTATTGGTTTGTACAGTTGTTCCACCCCAGTTCAACCCTCGTTCACCATATTTGTGTATTCCCTAGAATGTTCTCCCTTCTCCCCATCCCCATTGGTCCCAGTTAGCTGCAGTGTTCCACCCGTTACCCTACTGGTTCCCCTGGTTGGCTGTCCCTCCTCTGCACCACTTTCACCTGTTCCCATGGGTCCTTGACCCTCAGAGCAACCCCTTTTTCCCCATATAAAAACCCTGTGCCCTCAGCCCAAGTTCATCTTTGTTCCTGGACCCCCTCGGAAGCAATAAACAGCTTTCGGATCTCCAAACAAAGACCCATCCTTTGTCTCTTTCCTCAGCCACTGCAGCAAGCGTGCTCCGGGCCCCGAAAGTGCTGGTCACTCTCAGAAGAACCTGCTGAATCGCACCGCTTATATCTCCCACAGTCTCCTTGGAAGACCTTCTCCCAGCCAACATCAAAAGCTGTACTAAAACAACAGTATCAAAGGTCACAGTTTACAGGTCACAGAGATATTATTAAATCATCACTTCATATTCATGTCTTGCATAACTTTACATTCCCAAAATGCACTTGATGTCTTCTTGCCTGGTTTTACTCTATAGCAAACATCTAAAACATTTGAAAAACTGTCACCACCATATTACTTCTCTTTTTTTAGACTCAAATGACCCAGACACCTTGTATTACTGTAGCAAAAGTCTGTTCCTGACATCACTCTTTTTGCTGTGTTTTAATTTTAAACTATGCTTTAGATTAGAAGTATGTCACTAGGACAAGAATACTAACATCCTTAATTCTGCAACATTTAAAAACCATACATTAAGAAAAAGGAAATTTTTGTTAAGGAACAGATCCTTGTAATCCTTGTTAAGGAACAGATCCTTTGTTGTTCATTTCTGTCAGTCCTCAAGCACTCAAATACTGGAAGTCCTTTCATAGTCTACTGTTACTCTGGTCTCTGTGAAGTGGAAAGAGTCATCTTTTACTGTGGCAGAGACACTTTGTTTCTGCCTAGCTCTGTAAAATGCCCCGTATCTCTTCTTCAACTATTTTATCTTCCACCAACATGAGTCAATTCCTCTTGTGATTCAACACTTTGCCTCTGTAAGGTTTCATATTCTTTCAATAAACTTTAAGTAGAAAATGCAAACTGTGCATCTGTGGGTAACAGGAAACATCTCTACCATGTTTATTTAAGGAAACACCAGTGAAGTATGGTTCTTAGTACCTATTTAATGTTCATTCAAATAGAGGGCAGTCTCCTATGTCTGAGAAGCTTGCAGAATTGCTTATCTCCTCATGAACTTTTTTTTGATGTTTTGTCCTTGAAATACCTATTTTAAGGCTGCATTTGATGTTTTTATATGCACAGCTAGCAACTGTAAAGATCTGAAATGTCCAACAGTGAACTATGTTCACATAAAGACCGGCATACATCCATGTGTATTCGCTGTATCTGAGCAATCATACAGACAACTCAGGTATTACTTCTGCTACGTGGAAATATTTCTTCAAATAACTTTTTTCATGTTTTGAAAGCATTGGACTTCTCACCACTAAGTTTGTAATTAGAAAAGAAAAATGGCTTATGCATCTTATCCCTCTCATGCATCACTCATATATGAGACAACAGCAATACTCTAGTTTTCTGTCTAGTGCTGTGCCAAAATTTAGTTTTGATCCCTTCTTAAGGGACATTATCTGCTATCACTTTTATTAGTCATTTGCACAGACAAAATGTTGCAACACAAGTCATCAAACAGAAGGTGAGATACTTGTAGGAGTACTACCTACCTACCACAGAGCAGCAGGTTACACTAGTTCTCATGGCAAACACCCACCAAGAGCATCACGAAAGCAAAATAACTTGTTGCAAAATCCTACTGAGATATTCTGTTAGGTCTACATTTTATGTTCTAGATCATTTAGTGAAGGATGGCTGAAGCTAATACAATCCACTGACACATACAGGAAATGTTCAAAAAAGAAAATGGAAATAGCTTTTTAGTTGTTTTGGATTTTCTTATATAAGGGTATACTCTTAAATCTCACAAGTGAGAGACTTCTGTATGATTTGGCTTTAAACAAATACAAGCAGAAATGCACAACTTTCAGGAAAAATTCCTATATCAAGTCTGAAACTAAGGAATTCTCATGAACCTGCATTATTCTGAGGGACTACTGACATATGCAAGAAACTGCACACACCTCAATGCCACACTATGCTAGAGCTGGCACACGTCTTTCAGTATCTTGTTGGACAGGTACAGGACTCAGCCTCATGAAGCTGAAATTTTATTCTTTCACCTATAGGCATGCTATGCATACCTTTTGCCCAGAGAATAATTCAGAAATGCAGAATCAAATTGAGTAACCTGTCTCACAGTTGAACATTTCTTGCTGCAAAGGTATTAAAACGTATTACATCCTTGACATTAAAGGGATCACAGTATTTTAAAGTGGCCAATCACATCCAGTTTATGAACAAAAAGGATTATTAAACCTTTTCTGTTAAAGTAATCCTCAAGAAATATAAGATCACGTGATCTTTTTTTTTAAGAAATCAGAAAAATTGTTGCAAGCTCTTTTACCATTTAAAAATGGTAAAATTTAAAAATCAGTGTTCAACACCACTTATAATCACACAACAAAAAAATGGCTAAATGCCATAAGAAAAATGCCTTAAGGCCTACTGCTAAGCATTTGAAATTATTTGCAATTTATATAAAGCATTTCCTTATCCTAGGCTATTACCATTAATACAGAAAGTCTGAAAACTTCAGTCAACTGGTCAGTATAGTAAACAGTAACTTATTTCACCCATGTATTAAATTCACTAGTCATACTTCCACAGGAAATTCTGCATTCATGATGTATACACCCCTTTTTATGAGAAGCATGAATTTTAGGTAAATAAAATATTTATGGTAAAGCACTGAAAAAAAATTCTTGCCAATGTTAAGGCAGACTTTATTCCTTTGAAGACTCACTGTCTTCACTGTTCCAGAACTTCACCAATACATGTAATACTCTATATGATGAGCATTAATTTAAAAAAACTCAACTGGCAGCAAAACTACGCAGTACTGTGCTAGCCAAATTTGCAAACAGGCAGAAATTACTTTAAAAGCTCACTATAATAAAACGTATTCAACATCAGGCAAATTTAAAAAGAAAGAAAGAAAGAAAGAAACAAAGAAAAAAACCACCACCACCAGAAAACACACAACTGACAAAAAAACCACTCCCTAAATGGTCATTTAGTTTAAATTATATTAGGTTATGTAGCTTGGTATTCAGGCAAAACCATCAGGGTAACACACTTCTTTTCACTTATTCCTCCCTTAGGACTTCCTTACATTGTATTTGAAATCTTATTCTATAGCAGAGAGAGACAAACAGCATTGCTATTACCCAAGCCCTTCCTTGGTACTACCTTCCATTTGAATTTTTGGAGACAACTATCCACCCACAGAGCTGGTAACATGCACATGATGCAAACACCATGGTAGAAAGCAATTCAGATCAGTATTGTGGTACCTCCCTCCTCAGCACTACCTGACTATGAGATAGCAGCATTTAGCCAGTTAATTGTATCTGTATCAGTGAATTTCTGGATCATTGCCACAATACCAATGGACCTGCCTATACAATCCTTTGAATGATCAAACCAACTCACCACTAGGACATTTTCCTTTCCTTTAGTAGCACTGGGGGTTTTGTTTCCTTGTTTTGGGGTTTTGTTTATTGTTGGGTTAGGATTTTTTTAAGTATTTCTTCTGCCTCAGCTTACAGCTGTGGCAGAATAGATGATTCAGAGCAAAAAGAAACACTAGCTAGCTGATATTACACATTTGTATACATAAAGAGAAAGCACTGGAAACTATTTTTCAAAACGAACAGCTGTGGAAAGGGAGTTGGACCTCTCAGAAAAACAGTGAGAAGGGAATAGGAACTGAGGGAGAAAAAAGGAGATAGCTGCTCCCATTGAAAACCAGCTATTATTAAAATAATACGCACCTAAATGACCTGAGAATGACTTCACAATTTTTATCTATACCTTAGCATTGTCAAAAAAAGGTGAGGCTGATAGCTTTTCGTAGTCTACTGGAATTTCACTAAGAGAGGATTTTAATTGACCCATTGCTATACATAAACAGGTATAATGTTACATGTAATGTAACAACAAGGCAAGGGCAAGGATGGCAGATACAGCTCTGTCTTACAGACCAGGAGCTGGGGGCAGGTCTGTTAGTATTTTAGGAAAAGTTACTAACCTGCTAGTATTTTAGGAAAAGTGT
>WBNO01015785.1:0-11643 GCA_013400575.1 Peucedramus taeniatus
TTGTTTGGGGGTTTTGGGTTTTTTTCGGGTTTTTCTGGGGGGCATTGTTAGTTTTTTTCCCATACTTAAAAAGATCCCATTAGTAAAAAATATAGAAGAAAAAAATACTATCTCAAAAATGAGAAAAGATAAAATAAAAATGTTCAAAAGACACTTTTTGTGACAAATAAGAAGATGAAGTGTTGCATCAACTTTGTGATTTTTTGAATACTGTCTATTTCTAGGGGTTTTGTTGGATAAAGAATAGCTTTCATTTGTGAGATAAAAAGGACAAATTCATCTTGAGCTGTATTCCCCTGCAGCTTATATATTTTCATATACTGGTGTAATTTGGAACTACAATCTAGTCATAATTCAGTTCCTGTCTTTAGTAAAAGCATGTGCCTCTAATTTGCAATCAATTTCTGCACTTGACACATGGAAATAATGAATGTCCTCATCTACAGCTGGAGACAAAGGGAGAAAGGAGTGTGCAGCACTTTGTGGGCTGGAATATCTGGGTGTTTCCTTCTCCTAGGCTTTGGCTCCTCAGCATCCAAATCATGCTAATATTGTTCTATAATCATTGTGTGAATAAAGATTCTCAGTTTAAAGTTTTCCCTTATCTCCTTTGAACAGACAACTTGAATAATTGCATAAACATGAGTGAGAATTTGATGGCACCAGTTGATCATGGGAGGTCTGATATTGTGTAAAGTATAAAATGTCGTGCAGCTTCCAAAAGTAGGTATTTGTGGACATATTCATCTCTAAATGTGTGTCACAGCTGCTATTATTTCTCACATGGTTGTCTTTTACTGAACAAAAACTTGTAAAAGAAACAATATCTGGAAACAATAATTGTCAAAAATGAATGTTGTTTTAAATTGCATTCTTTTCAAGATGCCTCATGCCTGATTTTCAAGGCATAGCTGTAAAACTAATTTCCCAGTGTGTAGAGATTTTGGTGAAGGTTTTCTGTGCTAAGCCACTGAATTTAGGAAGACTACATTATAGTGTATCTTAAAGAAGTCATCTTGTGTTCCACTCCTTTATTTTAGATGAGATGTGCTTATGTATTTACCATGGCTTTTTAATGTTTATTTTATTGTGATAGTGGCTGTGATCTCCAGACATGACCAGGATCCCCTTTCTGTTGAGCAAAGTATAAGCAGAATTATGAGCCTTCCTTTAAAACAAGATTTTAGACAAGTATACCAAGTAAGGAGAAAACAGATTAAGAGAGCACAATGCAATTGAAACAATTCAATACTAGAAATGTCTACCAACAGGATACACTCTGTAGTTCTAGGAAAAGAGGAATCTGCTTTCTCACTTGCAGCTGTGAAGGTCTAAATACCTGCTGAAGAGGGTGGAAGACAAAGATGTCATTTCTTGATCATTTTACCTGTTATTAATTAAATCACTGCTAGGTTGGAATATGGAACCTGCTTGACAGCAGCACCAGATTATAACAATGGAAAAGGCAAGTGCTGCAGGGAACTGGCACAGCAAACACACTTGCATAAAAAACTCTGTAGCTATCTCCACTAAAATCTGGCCTCAGCTCACTACAGCTGACATGTCTGCACTTGTGGTTTTAGGACTTCCTCTAATCATCACAATAATACAACAATATTAGATACTTAATGCTACACATCAAGAATTTTCTGTAGTCAAATAAATGGTCAATAGCAAGGGATTCAAAAGGAATACTTCACAGCTCGTACAAATCATGAGGTTTAGACTTCCAGTAAGAAGGTTTTAAATGGCAATGAATATTGAAAAAGTTTTGTAAGAAGAATCCTTAGGCCTTTCTGAATCATTTTTCCTACTGTGACATAAATAATCTTATAGTTATTCCCCCTAAGAAATATGTACAGGTTAATTATGCAAAAGCTTACAGATGCAATTTTTTTTTTCTTAATAAGCATGGTTACTAGCTGGGGCTGAATTCTATGGGAAATAATTAATAGTCATAGAAGTCACTTCCAACAAAAGCCTGATGAAAGAGAGATGGCATAACTCCTCATAAAGGTGATGCATTGTAATATTAATCAAGAAAATAGATGCCATATAAAACCAAAAGGTCAGCTACTGTGAAATGTAGGGGAAAAGAGTGCATCATACAATCACAGAATATCCTAAGTTGGAACAGGCTCACAAGGGATAATTGATGGGCCTGAGACCTTTGTGCAAATGCTTCTCAAACTCTGTCAGATTTGGTGTTATAACCGCTTCCCTGGGAACCCTGGTCCAATGTCCAAACACCCTTTGGGTGAAGACCAGGTCCTAATATGCAGTTTAAATCTCCCCTGTCACAGCTGCATGCCATTCCCTCAAGTCCTGTCACTGGTCACCACAGAGAAGGGATGGGTGCCTGTCCTGCCACTTCTCCTCATGAGTCTCCTCCAGGATGAACAACACAAGTGACCTCAGCTACTCCTCACGTTTTCTCCTCCAGACCCTTCACTGTCTTTGTAGCTCTCCTTGTGATGCTTTCTAATAGCTTAGTACCCTTCTTATACTGCAGTGCCCAAAGCAGCACCTAGAACTTGAGATGAAGCTTCAGCAGCACAGACCAGGACAATCCCCTCCTTCAACTGGCTCATAATGCTGTGCCTGATGTACCCCAGGATATAATTGTCCCTTTTGGCTGTCACAGCACAGTGCTGATTCATATTCAACCTGCAATTGACCAGGATATAGGCATGCTGCTTTCAGCTGGGGTAGAGTTCATTTTCTTCACAGTGGCTGGTATGGGGCTGTGTTTAGGATTTGTGCTGAATGAATGTAGGGTTTATAATAGGCAGATGTTTCTGTTATTGCTGAGCAGGGCTTACACAGAGCCAAGGCCTTTTCTGCTCTTTGTACTGCCATGCTGGTGAGGAAGTTGGGGTTGCCTGGGAGGTTGGGAGTAGACAGAGCCAGGACAGGTGACCCAAATAGACCAAAGAGATATTCCAGACCATATGACATAATTCTCATTATAGAAAGTGTGGGGAAGAAGAAGGAAGGGGGGAGCATTTGAAGTCTTGTCTTGACTTGTCTTCCCGAGTCACTGTTACCTGTGATGGGGAGATGGTTGAAGACCTGCCAGTTATGGGAAGCAGTGAATTAATTCCTTGTTTTGCTTAGCTTGTGTGTGTTTTTACTTTCCTTATTAAACTGTTTTTATCTCAGCTCATGGATTTTCTAACTTCTGCCCTTCCAGTTACCTCCCTGATTTCTCCTGGGGGAGTGAGTGAGGGACTGCCTGGGGCTTGGCTGCTGGCTGGGGTTAAACTACAACAATAATATAGGAGGTGAGCATTTAAGGCACTTTAACTGTACATTACCTTTCAAGTAAGAGGTTCCTGAAAGTATTTACAAAAAGCATGATTGGTATTACTAAAATTAGTCAGAATTTGGGTCCTTTTTTCTTCAAAAGACAAGAAATTCTGCCAATAGCTAGGGCAATATTAACAGTTTAGGGCAAGAAATGAGACTCAAAGAGAATTTCAAGTGTGATTTAATACTCTCAATCACAGATTTGCAGCCATTGCTGTCTAACTATTCAGAGGATAGGAGAAATGCTCATTCCTTCCATCTTTCTCTTTCAGATAGGTTACAAAGATAACTTACTATATTTGAACACTGGAAAGAAACCTTCAATACTGGTTAGGCAATGGTTCAAGATTTAAAAAATCAAACCTTCATTTTATCAGCTAATTCTGTCAGCTATGTCAGCTGTGTTTCTTAGTCACAATATCTTGAAGTTTACAGACCTCATTTTGAAGAGTAAACCTTGGAAAAACCAATTGCCTCGTGGTTTCATGCATTGCCTCCTCTGTTCTCCTCTACCTTAGACTTTCCATTCTCCACATGCCTATTCTGAATCCTCATCCCAGTTTCTGTGTCTGAATCTGCATTTTGCTTGGTGTTTCTACACTCTTCCTGTTTATCCCACTGTCTCATATTTCCTTGGACTAATGTCCCATCTGTTATCTGATGTCCCTTCACAACAAATCCCATTTCATTATTAAGACACTTTCATCCATCTTCTTCTTGGCATACCTACTCCAAGCAATTTCTACCTCATGCATTTGCTGTCAGTCATGAATTTTGAAGGTGACTTCACTACTCCAAATGGAAATGTTTGAGATTGCTTCAGCAATGCCAGCCAATGGGGAAATATTCCCTTGAGTGTAGAAGATTGGTGAAAAAACCTCATTGTTCTTCAATATTAACTTTCAATCTCAAAAAATGCTTGAAACATACTAGCAGGTTTTTTTCTTTTTATTCATCTCCCAGTGTTTCTCTATTTATTTACTTATTTACTGGCATCAAGTAATTTCACCTAACCTTCAGGGATTTTTGTTTGCTATCATTTCAGAGGTGGGGAAAGAAAGACAAGTTTAAAAATGCATATGTTGTCCTTATTGTGCTGTAACAAGATTGGCATGGTACCAGTGATGTTTGAATTTCTCTCTTAGGAAGACTAAGATAGTTCAAGCAGCTGCACTGAAATTGCATTGAAAATGGATACTTTGCAAATTCTCCCCATAAATGAAAGTTTAAATTACAAAAAGCCGTCTGACCGGTTATCTCTTAGTAAAGTGCTTTACAATTTGCATATAAACTTCATTTATTTTTCTAATTACACAGAGTAAAATGCATTCATTTTGCTTTTGATTACAAGCAGTCGTGCCAAACACCTGTGACTACCACAAATTCTAATTTGTTATTTATTTACTTCAAAGCAATCTTATCATCTAAATGATTCAGAGCATCAAAGACCTTAATTATTGATAGTCAGTTTGAAGGGTTACACTTTCCATGTCCTTGGGCTGAAGACACTTCTCTGTTTTCTTCTCCTCAAGTACACACTTGGCTGAGCAAAAAGACATATGATTGTGTTACGAAGTGTTTTGGAAATCACATTCTTATTTAACTGCAACTAGATTTAGACAATACCAAAGAGCCAAGACTGACAACTACAATCTGGAGTATACAAAAGGAACAACAACAAAAAAAATTAGTCTCCTTTTTACCTTGAAAAAAGTAGCATGTATATCACATGTATTGTACAAGTTTGATTTGTATCCACAACACTAATGTTTTGTGAATACCTTTCATTTATTCCAGGCAGAAATACACCAAATTTACACTATTGCAATAAATGATGTGTCCTGCCATGATGAATTTTTTATACTTTCTTACAATTTAATGAAAACACTTAAGTGGGTTAAAAAACTCTTATACAAGTCAGAAGGAAAAGAATGAAAAAGTCCTCAATAAAAAAAGACACAGCTAATATGCATGTTTTAGGGTGCATAGTCCTAGCTCATGCACGTGCTTGTGTATCACAACGCAAACCTTCAGACGCAGATTCTCGGTTGCCTCTGTCTGCAAACCATGTATTTTCCAGAGTCTTGGACCATCATAGCTACTATACTCTCATAGTGCCTTGAAGGTGTGGTATATTAGATCAATTTCTAGGAGCTGAGAGTACTCAGAGCTTCAGATAATTCAGATAATTTTTAATCATTCCATCCTCCATTAGCCTCCACAATATTTTACCTTATAAACACTTAAGGCCTTTAAATATAAGAAGGGTCATATTACTCCTGAAGCCTTTATAAAACTGATCATGAAGCCTACAAAATGCATAGTTCAATGTCTATGTTCCTCACCTGTATCCCTTTACTTTTAAACAAAAACCTTAAGCTTTATTTCAGCCGTATATTTCCCAGGGTACAAGGAAACAGGATACAGTTTTCACTGTACTTGAAATATATTCATAGAGTATCCTGCAGTCTATCTGATTTGCGGCTTCTCCTCGCTGCCACGAGGCAGGAATCCGGCTGGCCAGCCCCTTTGTGGCGGTGGAGCCACACCAGAGGCCGCCCCAAAACCTCCCCTGAGGCTGCGGTGTGGGTCAGGGCAGCTGCGTGGGTTCAGCTGCAGAGAAAAGCCACCAGAGTCCCGAGATAAAGAAAGCCAGGAGCCGGACACTCCGTCAAGGTATTCCAAAGAGCTTTAATCTCCTTGAAGGGACAAGACGAAGTGACCACACCCAAGGCTCAGCAAGAGCTGATCAAACCTCTGACTCAGGGAGGTGGGTACATAGGGATAAGGATATGTTTCACTGAACCAATAGGGAAAACATAGGGGTGGGAGAAAACCCACACAACAAACCATACACAGGGGACAAGGTGACTGACACAGAAACCTCGAGAACAAGCTGGGCAGGGAAAACTTAATTGACATAAAGGGGGGCAGGACAACTGGGAATGACTTAGCAGAAACGGGGGGAAAGGGAGGGGGGATGAGCAGGTTGATGGACACCCCGAGTGGTGGGAAAACCTGGACAAAAACCACTATAAGGGGAAGGGACAGGGGTAACATGGGGCAAACCATAAATTTACAACCCTCCCAAAATACAACAGCGAGAGAGGCAAAATCAAACAAAACATACCACTACATGTCTGCCAGTACTTCCTTACCCTGATCTCATTCCTTTTAGACTGGGCTGGCACACACTGTTTCATTGTTTGACTGGTAAAACCCAAGATGCCTTGTTTTAACTGCATGCCATCCTACACACGCCACATTTGGCCTGATGTTGCATGATGTAAAAGATCTGTGGAGAATCCTGTTCCATAGGAATCAGGGAGTGAATTAAGGAGGATATGCACAGTAGCCAATGCAAGGCAAATGCATGGAAGCAGTACATATAAAGTCCATATGGACCCATGAGGAAGGTTAGACCTGTGGCTGTATAAACCATGTCAGTTCCACGGGCTGAGGAGTGAGGCGAGGTTGTGAATGGATTGTGTGTGTCCCAGCCATACTGTGATACATCTTCAGAATCTGGTCTCCTGTAAGTGCTGTGCTGATGCTTTAATAAACTGTTTAAATATTCCTCAAATGACTTGTTAAGCCCTGAATTCAAGATTCATCTTTTGTAACATGGTATGACAGTGGAAACTTTTTCATGTCTAGAGTTCAATGGTTTTTGTTTTTCTATCTTTTTACTCATGATATCATTGTCTTCTGCAAAAGAACCACCAAATCACCTGTTCTGATCTTGGCAACTTCAAGAAAAGACTCAGGAGCTCCATTGCAATAAATAATATGCAATATCTTAAGTATCTTAATATTGTTTCCATATTTTCATTTAGTATGTTCTGTTTTATTTTTTAAATAATCAAAACCAAAACCAACATATTTGATATTATAAAGCTAGTAGTAACACCTACATTCTAATATTTTGCACATCTGTGAAGATATTAAACAATAATCTTCCTGGAAATGCAAAAAGATCTTAAGTACATAATCTGTGCATGCTCTCAGCATTAATAGGAAGAGACTAAAAATAAGTCAGAAATTGTAATGCACTTAATTGTTCTACTAAATTTTGACCTTCTAGGTAGCACCGTCTCAGGATGGTTACATTTGATATTCCTACAGTGGTAAAGAGAATATGGCAACCATAATTATGTGGTAATCCCACAGGAAGATATAGATGCTTTTATTAAACAATGGTTTTAAAAGTTTGAATATCTCATAAATAATGAAGCATAGCAGCACACAAATTGTGCGGTCAAGGTGTAAATTGTGTAACAAAGTTGTGCCTGCTATTGATAGGGCTTAATCAGAAGCAATACATGAAATACAGGAGAGAATACTTGAATCTTCAATCAAGTTAAGATGGAATAGAGGCCTATATGAGCCAGAATAATTAACATATTACTGTAAGATTCTACATTAAAATTTTTGTTCAGCCAACGAAACATGATTTTGCAATTCTATCATAAATCTATAAAAAAGAGCTTTTCAAGAATATATAAATACATATGTGTATAAGTGTGTGTGTGTGTATAGATCTATATTTATATAGATATATGTAGATATATATATAATACATTTTAAGAAATAACCTCTCCAATTTATTGAAATACACAAATGTGCAAGCTTCAGCTGAGGAAAAGAAAATTGACTACTAAGGTTTCCCTGCTGAAGTTAACATGCACACGCAAACAGCACATATAATGAAAAGCATATTAGATTCTTAAATGATTTTGATCTTAACAACCTAATGTGTTATTGTTAACTGAGCGAAATAAAGTTATTTAACTCCACTGCTTTCCACTTCTTTAAATCACTACTTAATTGGATTTCCTAGGTAATTGGTAAAATGATAGTTTCAATCTCTCTCTTTCTTTCTCCCATTTTCCCATCTACAACTTTTCAAATACTGCACAGGTACTAATTTGATTGAAATTTAACATCTGATGCAAAGCTCCCTGAAATCGGTGTAAAGGTATCCCCTAACTTTAGTGACACTTGGATCAAACTCTAAGTAAGCTGCTAAAAATCTCTACCTTTACAGTTGATCTCTACAAGCAAGAGGAATTGGTGGATGGCCAGTGGTCAAGATTTCCATCCAATATGAAAGTAGTTTTCTGAACTGACCTCCACAGTCTTTGCTACTTGACTTTTAAAATTATTATTATTATTATTTCTCTTTGTGACTACCTAGTTTTAAGTCTTTGTGTATTGCCAACATTACTTACAGGGCTTTCATTTCTGGTAGTGCTCAGCATGGCCAACAGGAATTTTACTACATGAATACAAACTCCAGTACACTACCCTTCCTCTGCTGAGAAATTTACCATGAAATTGAGTCTACTTGCTTCTACTGAAACATCAGTATATCATCATTGACCTTCCAGTCTGATCAGCATGATCTAAATCCACCTTACAATACCTCTTTGAAGAGAGACGTGGATTGTCTAAGAAAATGCAAACTAGTGGACTGACGCTTGGACACCTTGCATTAATTCAGAGTGCAGGGCAAAAAAATATTCTGTACTTAGTTTGCTTCCAGGGAACTAAGGAATGGTTTACAGTGGAAGACATGGCATAATGATCACCTTTCCCAGTCCAGCTCTGAAAGGGAGAGGAGTTTGGTTGGGGTGGGTCTCAAGTGAAGCAGCACCCTTTTTCCTAGTGAGACTTGATCTGTCTCATTGTAGTGTTATCCTACCTTAAAAAAAAAAAAAAGGCATTTTTTGTGTCACTGTTCCTCTAGAGGAAAATTCTACATTCACCCAATCACTTGTGAAAACACTTCAAGATACAGCAGCATTTAGGTAAAAAGCTCTCTCAGGACAGCCGTCCAAACAGAACAGTCAATGTAGTGGTACCAATTGCATCTGTCCCAATAGGAAAAAGAAGAGAGAAAGCGCTCACTGTCAGTGCATAAACTGAGTAAAGAGGTAAGGAGACCCATCTTTAGCCTGCAGGAACAGCCCACAGCTTCTCCATTTCATCTTGTAAAGCACATGAGTGGTAAAATAGTTCTGAAAGGAGCTGTGAATGGCAGAGAAACGGTTTGCCGCTACTGTTATGTTTGCAGTGGCTTGTACATGATCTACCACAAGTCCACCCACAGTCATTCTATAATCAATGAAATGCTTTATTTATGCTTAGAGCTGTCACTTGCGAGTGGGAAATTCTTATTGTGTGCCTCAGAACACACACAGTATGTACATGATGTGGCACTCAATTAAGTACACATATCAATCAAAAGACAGCATGAGGATCTCTCTGTCAGCTCCATTGCTCTCTGCCCTTGGTAGAGCCCTTTCATTAAAGCTGCTTCCTGTATTTTTGCTCATTCTGAATATCCTTTGGACTGCTTTTGTAGCCAAAAACAAAAACAGCAAGAGGAGAGCCTACACATTTCATGGTCCAATATATGCCTGAAATGTGAACACTCGACATGTTCTTTTCGTTCCCAGATTTTTTTATAAAATACTTGAAAACAGTAAGGGCTTTCAGCCCTCTGGCTTAGAGTGAACACAAGCTCCTTTTCTCATCCCTTCCATTCCTACCTCAAGTCTTTGTGAGCTCAGCAGGGAGGCCAGCGACTGGTAGGTTTACCCGATAACAAATGGGCACTCTGAGGAAAAGTTGCTCTCCAAGAGCATCTCTGTCAGCCTCTCTGAGGATTTCAGGCTGTACCATCATGCAATAATTTTCAGCCCAGTTATTTTCACAAAAACTTTTGTGGAAACTATTCCACTTCTGCTCTTCACAGTTTCTGATTTGGCAATTGCAGAGGATTAACATCAGTGCTTTGTTGTGTTAAAACAGCCGTGAAACGCTCCTCAGGATATGAAGTATCATGTGGGCAGCTGGGCACATGGTAATGTCAAGATGTAACTCGCACAACATGATACAGTTCAAACTCAGAAATTAGGTTTTAATTTGCTGCAAAATTTAACACTATTAAGCAGGGATTAACACTGAGGCAATTAAAGTGCAATCGGAAAAGCTTTTGCCTATGAGGTGGGAAGGGATGAATTAACTTTAGGCAAACACCAGGAAGCTTTGAGAGCATAAAGGAAATGGAGCATGGGAGAGAACATACAGGTGCAAAATCTCTTCCTGCATTGGTAAACCATCTTGACTACATTAGCCTCAGGGAAATGTTTTGGAAATCATTCCACACAAATGCAGCAATACTGAAATTCTGCTAACTCAAGAGTCAGAAGCAAAGAACCAATGTTTTGATATTTCTACCAAAGCTGGGTCTTGAGAGTTTCTCCTCCTTCCCCTAAAAGACCATTTATAAGCAATACCAACAAAATAGCTTTCAAAGGTTTGGATTTTTACCTGACTGACTACTTTCAATAGCCTACCCATACATACCCCAATTCATCTAGTAGTATTCTTGTGAGAAAGTATTTCTCATTTTTGTTCAACTACCATTATTTAAACCTCCTGTGTCTTGCTCCTTAGTATCTACCCTAACTCATGCATTCCGTTACCTTTCTTTGCACTTTTGGCCCTCTATTTTCTGGAATGGCCAGCTTCCATTCCTTGCCACAGTTTTTAATGTTTTGCACAAACCATAGATTTTTCTTCTTATTTTTGTATCATGTTCTTACTTATTTCCTAATCTTTTAGGTGATGATTCTATACCAAAACAACAGAAGGCTTGCATCTTTGGCCTGCAATTTCTTTACTACAGGTTTCTTTAATTTTTTTTAATTTTTATCTATGGGAAGATTATTCCATATGGTTATGGCAACTATTCTAAATGTTCTTGCAGGTAATCAGGTCTGCCCTCCTCTGGTGGAGCTTTCATATGCTATCCCATCAGTAAGCAATCTACTTGTAATCTTATTTGCACATCTGTGTGGGGGAAAAAAAAAGAGAGATCTAGAGGAATACTACTAGCAAATATTAGGTCTCTAACAGAGCAGAGAAGTCATCTTAGGCTGATTCTGTATTCAAAGAAGGGAGAGACCTCCACACAGCACTGCCAAAAATCTGAACTTACAAAGTCAATGTCCAAGAGCACTATTAGCTGACTCAACTGTGCAAACAATCAACTTAGCAATGTCTAAAAACTGGACCAGACACTCCTCATTTTTATATTCCTTTTTTTGTCTCCTTTGGCCTAAAAATATGGCTGAAGCTTATTAATTTTATCTTAAGGGATGTTTCTGTTAGCAAAAATACTTTGCTAACCTAGTACCCAACACTGCTTCTTCCAAGATAATTTGTATAGCTGATCTATTTCTTCCATAGTCATACTTACTGCGGGATACAAAGTGGCAAAGGAGAATAGGAGAATCCAAGGAAAAAAGCAAGATCTTGCTATTA
>WBNO01015786.1:0-70658 GCA_013400575.1 Peucedramus taeniatus
AGGAAGGAAGGAAGGAAGGAAGAGCCTGTAATGGTTTCCTCATGGACCAGAACTTTGTCTTCTTGCAAAGGCTGATGAGGGCACCTGCCAGCCTGGGGCTTGCAGAGCAGAGGTGAGGCAGGGAATGTGGATGGAAAAAGACAGCAAAATTATCAGATGGGATCTGGAGGCAGCTGCACCTGTGTCAAGCTGTTAGAAATTAGAGTTAATTAGAGGAGAAGAAGTTGGCACTTTCAGGAAAACTTCGGTGTCTGGAATCTTGGAGATGTTGACACTCTATGGAGTGGTCCTGGGAGACCTTTCAGCAGCACAGGTCTTGTGCTCTGTACCTTGTCTCTGTCACAGACACTCAGGGCTATTCTGTGTCTACACCTGGGGGAGGTCTTGATTTCACAGCGACCCCCACAAGCCCTTCTGCAGCATTACCAGGACACCTTGGATCAGGACAGGGACCACATTTCCCATGACATGGATGAGGCAGCTCTCCATGCCAGGCAAAGCGCAGGTCAGGCAGAGGATGTGGGAAGTGATACATTAAATCCCTACGTATTGTCTATCCACCACCCAGACAACATGGGTGGGGAGAGCACAGATGCCACAAGCATTAAAGGTCTCTCTGCTGGGAAAGCCTTTCTCTGCTCCAGCTCCTCTCAGCAAGAAGCAACTCTCGATAAAACTCTTTCAGCAGCGTTGATGGCAGACTGAAGTGAAGCAGCAAACACAACCCCAGCAGGAGACCGTTTAGGTTATTATTTTAATTAATTGCACATGTAGTTAAACTGAAAGAAAAATAGAGACGTGACACCCAATTATTCAAATCAGTTTCTGCCAGTCACACACCGCTGCTGCTACCAAGTCCCAGCACAAAGCTCTGCCCTCTGCTATCTCCAGAAATGCCAGATATTTGCATCTCAAGGTTGGTAAGCTATTGTCATGCAAGTTTCCTTGCTGTGCAAAAGGGATGAAGAATTGTAAATCTACCAGTGTGTTCGAACAGAATTGCATTTCCTAGAGCCTGTGAATCATTCCCTCCTGTGGCAGTTTCCCCCTTAAATGTCTCGTTCTTCACCACACAGCACAGACTGCTCCAGACGGGCATCCCAGTTATCAAGGAAGACACTGGAATTTGCAGCTCCATAGCCAGGAGAAGGACCCAGTGAGAAAAACAGGCATTGGTCTCCTGGAGGGAAACACCCTCAAAAGCAATGTCCATCTCCAAGGAGATGCTTACACAATTCCAATCACTTGGAACAAGTTCAGGAAGTTGAAGCAGAGTGCTTCAGGCTGGGAAAACTTTCAGTTTTCTTCTGTAGTGACCAAAAGTATGAAAATGAGACTGTCAGGCTTTTCAAGACTGGGGCTTTTGAATATGATTCCCCCTCGGGAGCAAGCACTGCTGGTATTTGCAGCTGCCAGTTCCTGTTCTCCCACCGTGAGGGCAGACATGCCTGTTTCTGTCTGCAATGCCAGGCATAAATCCCTCTTCAACCCAAGAAGCAGCCCTGAGGCTGTGACCCCCAAATAGGCTCTCAGCATGTAGGAATGGGGTGTTTTTCTGATTTCCTGACACACACTTCCCCAAAGCAAAGGCTCAGTGAGATCCCTCATGATGTCTCTGCTGGAAAAATATCAGAGATTTTAGTAGAAAGGAAAACTCCCATCTCTGGTCACCTCTGGCACATCCATGAAGCCCAGCCGGGCTCTCCATGAGGCTGCTCATCCCAGCCCAGCTCAGCCCTGCAGCTTCTCTGGACCCCCTGTGCCATGACCCCTGATACCCACTGGGGGATGAGAGCTGCACCAGCAGAACCAGGCAGACCCAGTCCCCAGGGCACCTGTTGCCTCAACAGGGAAGGTGAGTGGGTAATTTAAATGATTATATTCTCTTTTTGAAAATCAAACTGGGGCAATGTGGTGATCCACCTGTGCCTCTTCACCACTGGCTCAGTGGGACAGAGGCCAGGGGCTCTCCCCTGAGTTCGTGTCTCAGCTACTTCTTCAATCCCCCAGTCTAGCTGATTAACAAGTCCAATTAAACTTTGAGCCATGCTTCCCCATTTGCATTTCCCTTTGAAGTTTGCTCTTTCTGTTTGAGACCTGGAAAAGGTTTGATGTGTCCCAAAAAAAGCTGGGTTTCTTTTTAAATGGTGTCAGTTAGTTTGATAGGTGTTAAATTTCCCTAGAATTCTGGTCCTGCCCAGACACATGACTTGTCACATCACCCTATTTGTAAGTGTGCAGGTAATTTTCTTGTTGCCTTAATTTGAAAGCTGTTCCTGCCCATGGTAGGGTGGTTGGAACTCGACAATCTTTAAGGTCCTTTCCATCCCAAACCACTCTGGGATTCTATCCACAGTTATTTCCCCTGCTTCCACCCACTGTCTCACCCCACAGTTTCACTGTAAGCCCTTCAGAGCAGATGCTCTCCCTGGGCTGTGCAGAGATGGGAGAACAATTTTAACCACTCCTGCTTTGGAAGCAGCTGGAGTTAATTAACATCATCCACCTTCTCCAGCAAGGCCAGCTGCAGCAGTGCAGAATAGGGATCTCCCAGCCTTTCAGGACACCTTCCTAGCTTCCAGGTCTGCCCTGGCACATTGGGAGGGAGACCTGGTGGAGGCACAGCTCCTGTCTCCACACTGTAGCACCAGCCTGGGGGTTAAGCAGCCTCTTGCCCAGCACCGTTTGCCCCAGCAAGAACAAGGCTGTTGCTGTGCAGGGGCTGCAGGGCTGGGGGTGATTCCTGCTCCAGGGGGGCCCTGCCAGCTGCTGAACAGGTAACACATCATCAAAGCATCACTTTGAAGCAAGCAGCTTCTAGGAGAGGCTTTGATCACAGACAGTTTGTTCTCAAGCCCCACACTCCTTTCCTGTTACAGAGGCATTTTTAAATATTGCGAGGTTTTGTTTTTCCAATCAGTGCCATCCTGGTGTGGTTCTAACAACCTTTCCTTCTCACAGAACTGGGACTCAGGTCCTGCCTCACTACAGTCCAGCTTTGTAGGGATATTTTCCCCTGTGCTGGATTTAATCTGCCAATCTGGTGACTTCTTTAGGGAGAAAAACAGGCTAAGGATGGAATGTCTCCTGCAGCCTTCACTGGAGTGACTACCATTTAAAAATGTACCTCCCCAAACTATCCCATAACTACAGACACAGGGTAACCCTGCTTTCCTCTGTGCTTTACTGAATTAAAAAGACATTAAAAACTCTTGTAGCCCTCACACACCGTCTGTGTCACCAGTGAGGTGTTGAACAGGAGGGAAAGTATTTTGGAAGCTGAAGGGCTTCTTGCTGCCTTGAGGCAACTCTTGAACTCTGCAGCTGCCCCACAGCAGCCAGGCTTTGGCTCCATGATGCAGCCTGCACAACAAGGACCTTCCCCAAGGAATAGTGACCCCCAGACTTCCCAGACTGTAGGGACAAGCACAGCACCAGCCTGGGGTGCTCAGTTTTGTGTACCTCCTGAGCCTGAGGCAGGTCTGCAGCAGTTCATGTGCAGTGTGAATCCAAAGTCAGTTGTGTCTTCAAAAGAAGCTTTTTTTCCTTCGTAGAGTGCTGGGGGTAGAGCTCAGGTCTGGACACTGCAGAAGTCACTCCATATCTGCTTTCTTTTTGGCTTGTGATTTTTTCAGGGCAAAAATCAGATTTTTTCAGCCCTTCCCTGTCTCCTCTTGAGACAGGGAAGGGGTGAAAAGGTTGAGGTTTCACCAGGGATTTTTCCAGACCCCTGGACATCACTATGGGGCAGCCCATTGCTGAGGTAAGGCTGGGCAGTGACTTCCAGCCCAGGCTTGCCTGCCTTCCTCATCTTCCTCAGCACCCAGAATACACTTTAGTACATGTATTGAAGCAGCATTTCTGCTTATGAGGGCCTGGAAAAGTCTGATTTCATAATTGCTTAAATGAACAACAGCACAAAAAGAAAAAAAAAAAGCCAACAAACAACCCAACAAACAAAACCCAACTCTAATTGCAGATTTAATACAGGGAAAAAAATAAAGAGAAGCTCTTCTAGGTCTGGCCAATTTACTCCTGCCTTTTCCAGAAAGTTGGTGACTGGTATCTAGGAGCTCAGCAAAACTGGTAAAATTCCAGCCCCTGCCACAAGGAAGCTCTTCCAAAATCTGAGCAGGGAGCAGTGGAAGGAGCCCATTCCTCACAGAGGGTCCTGATGGAAAGATGGCCCCGAGGAAGGGCAGGCTTGTCTTGGGATTATGCCTGCGCATGGCTCAGATTTGTTTGCAACAGGCAAATTTTCCAAAACAAAAGAAGAAGCTGTTTCAATAGAATCCAAACCTTTTGCCAGAAAGGTATCATTTTGGTAACATATTTAGGGGAAACCATTCCACTTAAAGTTTTAGATTTATACCTTATATTCTGTTGCAATTTGCTCACGGTATGTTATGCAATATATATCACACAGCCAATTTGCATGCTGAATTTTAATACAACAAAAATGCTGAGAAAGTGTCGCTTCAATTTTCCAGAACAGCCCTGAGGAATGTTTGCTTGACCAGAAATTTACATTTTTCATTCCTGTTTGGAACAACAACAACAAAGAGGTCGATATTTCCCATGAAACAGGACTCTGCGGCTCCGACCTGCTCTCCTAGAGAGTCTGGGGAGAGCAACTTTAAAGGCAGGGCAGGCGAAATACTTCTGATGCTTTTCTGTTCTCTGTCCCGTCCTGCACCGTAACAACCAATGTCTTCAAACGAAACAGCTCCTCGAAGTCGCAGGAAGAGCAAAAACCCTGAACCAGACCCGCCGTGCCCCCAAACCATTCCTCTTCAGAGAGCACTCCCTCTGGGCAAACGAACTTCAAATAATTCCTCCCTCTCTCCTCCTCCAAAGAAGCCCTAATGACACCTTGTCCGTGAACTTAATGTGTTTTAAACTATCTCCATGCCTGGCCACATACTTGGAATGTCCCCTAAGGACTGCTAAAAAGTCACAAGCAGGAAAAAAAAAAAAAAAAAAAAAAAAAAAAAAAAAAAAGCTACAGTCTGGGTCCCTGGGCTCCCACCCCCGTGGAGGGGAGGGTTTGCCTGTGCTCAGCTTTACCTTTTGCACACCCACACGAAGCTCCTGGTAGATCAGGCCAGGCATGAAAGCAGCTCCGAGACATCAGGCTGTGTTTGAACTTTTCACCATTTTCTACCCCCCACTCCCCTCCCCTCCACCACCATCTTGAAGGGGAATTTTTTTTTCCTTCTGGTTTCAAAAAGCCCTTCAGGAAATGATTTAGGAGCAGAGAGCATGGTCAGCTAATGGGCTGCAGCTGAGGCAACGTGGGGTTACGCTCCTGTCCCGTCCCTGCGACAGCTCTGCCTGCACAGTGACTCTGCCCCTGGGCCTGCACGGGCCCTGCATGCCTGGCACATCCCAGATCCCTGGACAGGCAGACCTGGAAACCCTATGGAAAATGCTCAAAACCCCTAAACCCTCCACAGCAGCAGCTGCCCTCCACGTGAGCTGTTGTCAAACAGGCACTAAACAACTTGTGCTCTTCCCCCTCCAGCACTTGCCGTGTGTCCCTGCGTGCAGAGCCTTGCTCAGTGTGCTCCCGAGTGCCCCTGCAATAACAAAAACTTGCTGCCCAAAATCCTGCATGTTTCCTGCATCCCCGAGCTCTAGGCAGAGCTGTGGGTTGATAACAGGGACATTCTGGAGCTGGGAGTATTCACCACTTCCCCTCCGTGGCTTGTCTTCCCCCAGAAAAGCAAACCAGGCTTCAAACACGAGTGGCACGACAGCAGCCTCTGCCAAGTGCCATCTGTCTGGGAAGTGCAAAGGCTCTCGGAGTCACAGATTGCCCTGAGTTTCTCCCTGCCCCTCCACAACTCGTGCCTGGAATTATTATCCCAATTTCCCCACTGATTTTAGGGAGGCAAACTCCATTTTGTATCAGGGTGGTGCAGGTCTCTCTTTTGCCTTTTGTGGGGGATAATTGTTGGGATACCCCCTTCCAAGACAGCACATTTCTCCTCCAGACTTCCATCTTGTCCTCCCTACCTATTAGCTGCCAAGATGACTGTGGCACAGGGGGTGGCCGGGACACAGGGCAGAGTCATGTTGTTCCTGGGAGGACAAGAGGAGAGGAGATACCTGAGTGGTCCCTGTGCTCTCCACTGTGCTTAGTAGACGATGGTGTCTGCTCCCAGGAAGAGAGCATCTCCCTGAGGTTTCCAAAGTGCCACTCAGATGACAGTGCATGTACAGACACTTAAATACATATGAAAACCAGTTGTACCTCGCAGCTTACTCCTAAAAATTGCTTGGTTTGAGCCTACCTAGTAAAGAAAGGAAGCCAGTGCTATGCCTGGTCATTGAATAAATCCTGGCATTTCCCACCTGCATCTCCCTATCTTTAAGTTTGCCTTGGGTGGAGAGGTTGGGTGACTGCCCTTAATCTTGGCAGCAGCCAAGAAATTATGAGCCTGCTCTCAAAGGCTGGTGTCACCAACAAGGGTAAAACTGGAAGTGAGTGATCCGTGGGGTAAAGGACAGCCTGGACAATGCAGAGATTTTGGCCAGCATCCTGCAGCACTCAGCACTGCTACAGAGCATCCCAAACCTCCCTGTTGGCTCTGTCCCCTTGGGCTTTCCATATTTACTGCAGACACAGCCCGTCAGACAAGGGTTTCAGCTTCATTCACAATCCTTCAAGTTTCCAATTAATAACTGCAAAATTCTCAGGATTAAGGCAGGCAACCACACAAGCCCTTGGGTAATTTTGCCACCAGCTGAAAAAAATACAAAACCCAAACCTAAAAATCTAGAAAATATTCATGAGAAAAACTGCAAACCATTCTGTTGCCCTTTAGAAAAGCCTTGCCATTTCCCAGCTAGCTCATCCCAGATGCTGCAGGAATCAAACTGATCCACAGAGCAGGTCTGGAGCTGTCTCTGAGTAGGTCACCCTCCACCCCCAAAGTGTGGGGCTTCTGCCAGCAGGCAGCAAGGGCTACAGGGCAGGGCAGAGGAGGCAAGGGCACATCCTTGTAGGGGAGATGAATGATGCTTAGGCAAGTGTTTGGCTTCTGTTTCCTGTTTTCCAGAGCTCTGGAGACTGTTCATGGTACCTCTGAGACAGGGGTGCTGCTGGATGGTGGCCAAGGACCAGGCTTTGGGATGCCCATGGGGTGGGGACATGGAGGCACAGACCAGAGGGGAGCACCATGGGGCTGAACCGGGGTAATGGGGGCTGTGACCACCCGGGTAGGGCACACACCACCTGCATGCCTGCCCCTTTTTTGGCGCTAGCTGCTTTCTTCTCTGCCTTCCCTGGCGCTTTTTCACCAAGCTTAATTAACATTGTCTCCTACTGGCTTGCCATGGGCAACTTTTTATTTATTTTGTTCCAATATGTCAGCAGGGTAGACTTCTTAAAATTGACCAATTTTCTTACCCTGGTCTGGTCTCCAGCCAGCCCCCTTCTAATTAACAAAACCTTCTTGTTAATGTGCGTGACACCGTCAGCAGCTTGAGGGACAGAGGCAGCACTGGAGTCAGACCTTATTCCTGCTCAGCTTTCTCCTTTTTGGAAAAAGAAGCCAGGTCTTGATGTGGAGGGGTAGAACTGCCACCCCTGTCCTTCTGCACACCCGCTCCCTCCCCATGCTCAGCTCCTTGGCAAGAACTCACAGAGCTTCTCCAGGCTGCACAAACAGCAATGGGGGGGAAAAAAAAGGAAGTTGGGCTGGTTTTATTTTTTTTATATAATTTTAAAATTGTGCTTTTAATTTTTTTCAAACTAAAAATACCCTCTTGTTTTAAAGTTTCCAAGCACGATGCCCTGAAGAAGCAAGAATGGCAGATGCTGCCGAGTACAGATGTTTTGCTTTCCTTTTTTTAATTTTAATTAGTAATATTTTCCACACCAAAGCTCACAGATGGCTATTCGTGTCACTGCAACTGGATCAGGTCAGGACCAGAATGACCTGCTGGGGACATGGCCTAACCACCCTGCAGCACGATTGTTATATTTAGGCAGGACTTTTTCTCTGCCTTATTAACCTATTACTTGCCATTGCCTCTCTGGGCACAGCTGGGCTGCCCTCAGCCTCATCCCTGAGGCATCCTGTTTCCTCTCACTGCAGGTTTTTGGGACAGACGTCTCCCCCAACCCTTCAGCAATCAAATGTCTGAGCTCACCCCACCATATGGATCTTCCCACAGCCCTACCCTGCACTTCCATCCATGCTATCAGGGGTTTTCATTTTAGGAATCATAGTTTTAAACCAATCCATTTGCCTTCAGGTGTCACAGGTGTTGTGCTTCTCTAAGACAGCAAGGGTGCAGAAATGGGTTCTGGGTGAGATGTTACCACAAGGGTGGCTGGGGACAGCATTGGGGAGGAGAAATTACCCCCTCTTTCTTCCCTGGGCTCCTGGGTCTGTCTTTCAGAGCAGTAGTGACTCCTCAACACGTCTCTTGTTTCCCTGTGGGACTTCTTGCTCCAAGAAGCCCTGATGGAGAGCCACCTTCCTAAGGGAGCATCACAATCCCTGTGTCACTGCCCCTGGCACACCCACACAGGCACACTGACCCGTGCAGAGAACTCGCCGCTGCCCAGGGAGGGAAAAACACAGGAGCAGCATCAACTGGTTTGCAGCTGTGTCCTGCTGGGAAGGTTTGTGCAGGCAGGCTGGAGCAGGGATGGGTGAAGTGCAGCTGTGGGGAATGCAGGCATGGCAGGAAGAGAGGGCAGGCTCTGCAGTGTGTACTTATGTACATTAAGCAGCAGGTGTTTGTCAGGAGTCATTCACGCTGCTCCACCAGCCTATGGAAGAAAGCCTGTGTTAAAAGGCTTCCTCAGGTTTTCCTTTGCTCTTAACAAAGCATTGCTACACAGTAAAGAGTCATGGAGGGGCAGGCACCTGTGTGTGAAATGTCAGTTTGGTGAACTGTGGTGATGGAAATTACAAAGCAAAAGGCAGGAATTATTAGGAAGGCACAAATGTTATGGTGTGGAACAGAGCCACTACACCTTCGACTGGGGCAGAGGGTGTGCCTCTGCTCCTTATCTTTCATCCAGATGAAGCTGGAAAAGGTCTGGAGGATCTGGCAAAGATGAACAGGAGGATGGTTTCCAGGCAGGGAACAGTCACCCAGGCTGGGGCTCTTCTGCAGCAGAGAGGGTGACTGGAGGGATGAAGCAGCAGGGGATGGATTACCTGGGGTTGTGAAGTGTACCTTGGCAGAGCACCCCATCTGCACTGCTCATGGAGCCACGGGCAGGTCTCTGCCATGGAACAAACCCAAATTCCTCAGCACAGGTTGCCTCTGCTCTGGCAGCTCACATGCACCTGGGGACTCATCTTCTCCTGCATCTCTGATGGAGATGTCAAGGACCATCAGCAACCCAGCACAGCCGGGAAAGCAGCATCAGAGAGGGAATGGTCAGGAGCAGGGAAAGGCTCACATGAGGCTGGGAATAGAAATAAGGAAAAGGGTTTGCTTGTGGGGATGCTGAATAGCACAGTCTGAAAGACTCCAGGGCTTCTGCAGCTCAGGAACAACACATGTCTAATGAATACTAACAAACCAGTCCTAATTGCAGAGTTCTGAATCTTCCTCTCTAAGGTGTGACGTGCATTACAAGGCATCAAAGCAGAAGACAGAAGACAACCCAGTTTCTTGGTTTGGGGCAGGTGTGTCATTCCCTAGTCCTCTCCTAGAGCCACTTGCTGATTAACAGGGCTCATTCATCTTCTAAAGAGGCTGGTGAGAAGTCAAAGCAAGCACAGGCATCAGCCACAGCCCCACAAGAGCACAAGGGCTGGGGCTGTATCAGCCACCCGGGGAGCCTGGAGCTGCTGGACTATAACTGGGGACTTACAGAACAAAAAAATGAGGCAAGAGGAAAGCCATGCTCAAAGAAATCTCAACAGGCAGCCAGACTGGGAAGGACTGGGTTTAACTGCTGTGGCATCTACAGGAGCATCCAGCTCTCCAATGTGAAATCCTGGGATAACTCCAGGGATATCTCAAGGAGAGACAACTTGCAGGAGAGCCTGCCAGGTGGCTGTAAGGGGGTGAACCTCTGCTAGCAGCAGCCCTGCCTAATGTCAGTAAATGGAGCAGAAATCCTCTGCCTTCCCCAGGCCATGGAGTTTGGTGTAATAGACCCCAAGTGCTCCAAAGCCCAGCCAGGTTTATGTTGCGGGGATATGGCTGTCTGCCTTTTATTGTGTTTTGCTGTGCTATCCTATTATACTGCACAATAATTCACCAGTTTCCTCCACTCATTAGCCATTTGCTTGTGCTTGAAGTGCACTGAGCATTCTCACGTGCCTGTGAAGGGAGGTGTAATCTGCTCCCTGGGAGTCCCTTACTTCCCTGCAGACCCACTGCCTGCATCAGAAGTGTGGCCACAGCCTCTGTGCGTGCGTGTGTGTGTGCCCAGCTGCATGCACAGCCACAGCAGCACCACATAAACACTGCTCTGGAAGTTACATTCCTCATGTCAAACTGGCAAAAGTTGGGGAAAAGGAAATTTGTAGTTATCTAGGTTAACCTTGATCTATCCCCCTTTGTGCACCAAAGATTAAATGAGATATGGGGACCTATGAAAAATGATAAGTTTGAGTGTCAGTACAGACAGCACAGGTGGGAAGAGGCAGAAATAAGGTACTCCAGCAACAGCTAAAATGGTGCTTTTTTACTTTACTGCCTTAGATACAGCTTTTCCATTATAGATTTTGGGGTTTAGTTGGTTGATTTTTGCTTTCAGCACTTTTATGATGCCTCTTTAATAAAAATTAGGTTATATTACAGGTGCACCAGTCCAGCAGCTTATGATGCCCCTTGGGTGTTGTGAGATAAAGAGTGTTAAGATGGGATTTGGGCACTGGATGGCAAATCCAGGCAGGGTTTTTACAGACAGAGCTGTGGCAGGGGAGAGACAGAGCATCCATTTTTCCTTACTTTTCTATGGGAACGTGTGTGTGTAGAGAGAGGAACAGAAACATCTTGGTGCAGGAGGTGACTAAGAGAGGCAGCAGGAGCTACCATAACCCTACCCAAGACCAGGCTAGGCTTAGCCTTTGCTGCATGGACTGTAATTCAGAGGATGGAACACCCCTGTGAGCTTGGAAACATCCCCTGCCACCTCAGCAGATGTAGCAGCAGCAGGCTGTGACCCCCCCTCTAAACTGCAGCCACCCCTGCATGCCGGTTCTGAGGCTCTGCAAAACCTCCCAGCTTCCAAGTGACCTGCCTCCAGCAAGGACCGACAGTTCCCTCTGCTGGGAGGACTGTGAAGAAGTGTCTTTGAGCTCCTTTTTCCCATCTGAGGAGGACACAAAAATCAGATGTCCTATTCCTGGGGCACCCTCACCACCAAGCATCTCCAAGAAAATCCTTCCTTGGGTGTTGCTTCCCTCTCTCCTTGTTAACCTGATAAGGGTAGAGATGAAAAGACAATCCACGGTTCACATTTAATGATTTTATTTGGTGGTGTTATTTTTTTTTTAATGCCCTTCCCTGTGGTGGAAATGAGCTATTTCCAGGGAATTTCAGCTTGGATTTTTTAAGTTTCTGGAGCATAGTCTTTGCTGTCATAGTTGCTGAGAAAAGCTGGGCGATGAGTTCCTAATATAGCAAAGAGCAAATGCTTCCCGTTTTTTAGATCTTGCAATTCTTTTTTAAGCTGATCTGCAAAATCTGATAACTAAGGAGTTTTAAAAGTTGGATGATATTAACAACCAAACAGAGCATCCGGCAGCTACTCTCCTTTATTTCTGGCTCTCAACAGGTATTTCTCCATTAGTCTGAGGCATGTGGTTATGTTTCTCAGTCAGATAAAATAGTCTTTTCTGAGTCCTGTCAGCCTGAAATCCCATTAGTTTTATCTGGATGGATTGGTAAGAACAGAGGGGATGTTCCTCTTTTCTTGATCCAATAAATGAGGGACCAAATTAAGAGCAGTGGGTGGAAGAAGAAGAAGAAAGGGTGTGCTGAGGAAGCAGAGGCTTTGTGTCTTCCAGGAGAGACAGCAGCAGGGCTGAGGAAAGTGTCTTCAGACATCCTTAAAAACCAGGTCAGGAACCAGCAGACACATTAATATTTTAACAGCCTAAAGCAAGCCCTGCCCCACCTTGCCCTGCCTGATTTGGGGTGCAGGAACCCTGTGCTGAATTAGTTTATTGCTTACACCGTGACTGGAATCAGTTATGGTGGTTGCAGTGAGTAGCCTGTAGCTCTGCTGGCTCTGTGTGGCTCCTGCAAATGTAAAATTATGCACCTGGGGGGAAAAACCAAAGAATCTCACACAGCTGTATCCAACTGACAACAAGCTATTATCCTCCTGAAAGGGGGTTTGGCGTGGACAGCTTTACAGAAGTCTCAGTCTCCTGTTCATTAGCAGACAGAAAGTTTTGTCTTTTTGGGGGAGGAATGGAGAAGGCACCTGTGCGACCACACAGACCATGGTGAAGCTGCATCTTGGATGTGGCCTTGACCTCTGTCTCAGACAAGAAACAGAGCTGGAAACAGTAGAGGAAAGGAAAGGAAAGGTGACAAGTCTGATCAGAGTCACACAACAGGTCTAGACACAAAGTGACTAAATCACTTAGGATTCTGCAGCTCAGAGAAAAAGCTGAATGGAGATGCTGGGAGTAACCTGACAGCTTAAAAGAAGGTGGCAGATGAGGTATTCTTTTTTTGCTGTTGCTTGCAGCACAAGGGTGAACATACAGCATACAGGGAATTCACCAGGCAGTGGGCTTAAAATGAATACAAAAGGATGCTTTCCTGCCACCCCTCCTCACACCTCTCCCCCACCCCTCAATTTGTGTTCAAATTGTGGAGCATGTTGCCAGCAGATCTTGTAGATGACAAGAGTTTCATCTGTTTCCCAAAGCGAGTTAGCAACATGAGTAAAAGAAAAAAAAATCCCATCAAGAACTATTAAGGGCAAAGATACCATCTTGAGAGGTGTGGGAGTGGGGAGGCTGTGGCCATATGTGCCTTGTCTCTTGTGTTTCTCTCCAAAATTTTCACTAGTGGGAAGTGGCAGAGGGCAGATTTTAGAGGAGGAGGAGGGTGGTTCTGCCCCTCACTGCCTGTCCTTATGACCTCTGGTATAAATTTGGGGTGGGCTGGGCACAGGCAGAAATCAGAGCTAAGCATCCTTTATACTCCTGGGATGAGAAGAATGGCAGTAAAACAAACTCAGGTCCAGCCTTACCCCACCTACATTTCAGTGTGGCTCCCTAACAAGATGTGCCATTGCTTTCAGTCCTCTCTGCAGCCAGCAGAGACAGAGGCACTGCCACAGGGCGGGTGATAAAGATGACTGCAGTGAGGCTCACCTGACAGCAGCCAGGAGCATCCACCTCAAACAAACACAGCAGGACAAGCCTGTAGCTGTGCTTCCCCAGAAAATCATCCCTTCTGGCAGCAATCTGCTGCTCTGGGGCTTTCCCAGCAGTGAGCAGCTCTCTGTTCACTAACTCCATTGCCAATTTTGTGACTGCAAAAGGCTGCAACGCCTTCAGTCAGAGACAGGCAGATGCCTGGCTGCCTGGTGAATCCCTGCATGCTGTGGGTCTCTTCCAGCTGAAGATCTGACTGGGCATGGAGTTAGAAGCAATGTGCTGTCTCATCTCCCATTGCTGCAGGTGAGTGTGTCGAGGTCCAGGTGAGCCAGTCCAGGTTGCTGATGGAGTTCCATCCCGTGGTGCTGAGGGCAAGGATCAGTGCCCAGTGAGGCTCATAGAGCAGCACAAGACCAATGCCACAAGCTCAAGGTCATGAAATCACCTCAGTCTTTGATGTCTGCAGAAAAGTGGAAGCCTCGGAGCTCAGGAGAAAACTCCATCATGCCAGGCAGCCAGGGAATAGGCAGCTCTTGCCCAGAGGAACTTCCTGACTAGGAAGCATCATTCCTTTGCAGTCTGGGAGACAAAAGAAAGACTAAGACTGCCCTGATGCCAAGTCTACACACAGTACCTGTGTCGCAGCCAGAACACAACCCCTCATCCATGGTCCCAGCCCACACAACAGTATTTGTGTGAAATTCCTGGGACTCTTCACCAGAGACAACATTTTGTATCTAGGTGCATTCAACCTGAGTTTAAACAGAAGCCCAAGCCAAGCCAGACCCCAAGCTGCAAGTCCACCTCACACAGTGTGAAAGGACAAGGGATAATGCTTTTAATGGTTTCAAACTGAAGAAGGGTTGATTTAGATTAGGTATAGAAAAGAAGGTTTTTTACAGTCATGATGGTAGAACAGGGTCCCAGGGTTCCCAGAGAGGTGGTGGATGCCCCATCCCTGGAAACATTCAAGCTCAGGACAGGGTCCTGAGCAGGACAGGGTCCTGAGCAACCTGCTCACTGCCGAGTAGTTGGACTAGATGGCCTTTAGAAGGTTCTTTCTGACCAAAAATATTCTACAATTCTGTGATTCTCTGGCTCTGTGATAGTGGAGGATTCTGAAGCCTCATCATCTCAGATCAAGCACAGCTGGGTCTTGATAACCCAAGGCACAAATCCTGACTTTTAGGAACCTTGATTTCTTTAGATGTTTCCTAGAAACCAGGAGCTTGGCACCCTGTTTCCTCAGCCTTCACGGGGCTCACCAGTCTGGCTGGACTTTGCAGGCACAGGTAGTAAGTGCAGAAATGGTCTTAGATCAGCTGAAAGAGAGACAGAGGGAGATGTGATCCCACAGCTCTAGAGACCCCAGCAGCGTGCTGGCTGCTCACTAGCACTCAGGAGCACAGGGCCAGAGCCAGCAGCAATAATTCCAGCTGGAGGGAAAGCAAGACCTGTACTTCCCCCTCTCTGGCCTGCACGGATATCTCTGATTGGACTCCCTCTCTGAGGCAACCCAAGGTTGGAGCTGGGGAAGCAGAGAGCACCCTGGGACCTGTGTTTGTACCAAGCAATGCCTGTCCTGTGAAAGGTGATTATGAGGTTGTTCTCAGCTGTGATGGCTGCATCACCTCTCTGCTCTCACTTCTGCCTTTCCCATATTTCCAAGAGATAATGATCTCATCTCCTAACTGTTGAAGATCACTCCTTGTCTGCACTTCCCTTCCCTGTTCCCCTCCTCTGTTCATTATGGGATAGAAATGTTATCGACCAACAATCACTAGATGTCAAAAAATCTTATCGCAGAATCCAGCTGCCAACATAGCCTAAACGTGCTTAGAAAATGTCAGTAAATTACAGCAGAGAGAGAAAGTGAGCAAGAGAGGAAACATTAGGATGAGCAGTGAACTGCAATTAACTGCTCCACATTTGGAAGAAGCAGGAAATGTATGGAGGAAAGCAGAGTTAAGGGGTCATTGATCTCCGTAATTGAGGGGAAACTGAGAAATGGATGGTTTAATGGGGTTCAGCTGAATGGAATGTGTGCTTTGTGGGCCATACTGGGGCAGAGAGACCACTGCTGTTGAGCCTAGGATCCATCCTAGCTAGATCACAACACGCAAGGTACTTCTCAGCCTTCCTTGGAAGAAACTTGTCTGTGTTGTTCAGCTTGATATCCACCTGGAGAGAACTTCTTGTCTCATTTGCATGCCTAGACTATGTTCTTGCTTTGGGACAGACCTGTGGTCACCTTCTTTCCAAACTGACTGCAGACCAGGACTTGGGCTTTGGATTGTCATCAAGGCAGATTGGGACCCATCATTTCTAAGGATGTGTCCAAGAGTGGCCTGGAGAGGAGTCAGTCCAAGGTTGCTCAGTCTGAGTTTGCCTCCTTTTATCCCACAATTCCTTCAGAAGATATCATGTGGAAGGTACTGCACAAACATCTCTTGACCAGCCTCCTGCCACTGCCCTGGGATTAACTGGGGGGCTGTTTAGCAGTCCCAGGGGCAGAGTGTGAGTAACTTGGGGCTCCAAACACACTCAGGGGTTGCCCTTGCAGGTCCAACTGCCTGTCCCAAGAGCACACAAGGGTCAGCCCTGCAAAGCTCTGGCACAGCTGGACCATGGGTGGAAGCCAGCACCATGCAGGCTCTGCCTTCCCACATCAGGGTCAAGCAATCCAGTCTCTCCCTCCCTCTGAGGCAGGATCAAACATCACCAGAAAAGACCTGAACTGCCATCCTGTTTATTTCCTACCACCACTGCCTGATTGTTCCCCATACATGTGTCTCCAAATATTTTGACTCACAGAAACAGGCCTTAGGCAAAGTAAACTGCCTCAAAGATCTGGAGGCTATTCTACAGACACATCCAACTTCTCTCTGTCTCTCCATCATCTCCATCATCTCCATCTCCATCTCCATCTCTCTTTCAAAACTCTTATTCTTAAATCAAGCTTTCAGTCCCAGGGCTGTTTCCATCCCCCAGTCTCCTCAATGCATGCTCCACCTATCCTGGACGCTGCTTCCCCCCCTATCTCTGCTTTTCATCTCACACTCCCCATCCTCCTGATTTTCTGTCCTGCACACATCCTCCCTGAGCTGTGAAAGATGCTGCAGTGAGCAGAGCAGAGCTGGAATGGAAAACACAAAACACTGCACAAACATTTCTCCATGACCTGGCTATTCCATGGGAACAGTCTGACCTTGGCTTTAATCCCATGGCAGAGGGAAGATGTTTTGAGGCTCTTTGTACCACTGAGGAAGAAATGCTGACTAGTACAGCTCCCAAGGACAACCACAGGTCATCCTCTGTGACTTCCTTTTCATGCCATAGATGCCAGGTCCCAATTTGGGAACCACAGCCCTAATGTCCTGCAGGTGTGGGTACCACTTACTGCGCTAGGAAGTTGTCAAGGTCAGAGTTCTCATCGCCTGCCAGACTAAATGGTCATTTGCAAAATTCACAGGCCCTTTGGAGATGTCAGCCTCCAGTAGTACAAGCTCATTGCTTGTCACTGCAGCTCTGCTGAGCTCATGCTTTGCACAGCTGAGGCAGGCACCAAGAGACACAGGCCCGTGTTCCTCCATATGCTCTCTGCCCTGCCTGCAGCTGCTGCACTGCCAGGGGCAGCCCAGCCAGGAGAAGCTGTGCCTAAAACTCTCCTCATGGCTTCAAAACCACAGCCAGGTCCAGGATCCCCTTTACAGCATGCACAATCTAGGTAAGGATAGGCCAGGTTAATAATTTTCCTTAAATGGACTAGAGGATGAGCAGAGGTTTGTTCTTTTTCCAGAGGGTCATTTCCCCACTCTTTGCAATGAGACACTGGCATTTAAGAAATAGCAGATCACATTTATTTGGCCAGTGAGTGCATCCAACAAAGATGCTCACCCTCCTCCAGGAGATGATGACATTTCAGTCTTTCTAATTAAGTTTGTGTCCCAGACCAGCAGAATCTGGAAGATATAAATCTCATTTTCCCCCCTTTGTATTAAATTGAATTTAATGTTTGTGTAAGATAAAGAGCTTATAGTCCTGGATATCTTTGTTCTAACTCTCTATGGACGCTGCCTAGGACAGCAGGGTCTTCTCCTTCATGGCCCCTGGTCTCAGGAGTCTCAGCTGCATCTGCTGATAGCCCAGGTAGCTTACAGTGCAACCAACTCCCACGGGGGAATCATGGAGAGACTTAGACTTCTCAACAGGTTTCAGACAGTGACCTGCAGCAGAGGAAAGGGAAGGCATGATTAGCACCACAGGAACGTGTCCTACTTAGGCAAAATGGTCTTTGTGGCTGCAACACCTGTGTCGTGTAGGATTTTAGAGAAGTGACAGAAGAAAGCTGAACCTCTAGAAATCAAAATCAGCCTCTCCTGAGACAGTCTCTATCTGTAAGTGGCCTGAAATATGGCAAGTATCTAGACACCCAAAGGCTGGACACAAAGCCTGCACACTCTCCCACCAGAAGTGAAGGTGAATCTTAAAAAAAAACCGTGATGACACCGCTTTTAAAAAATTTCCAACCATCCACTGAAAAACTGCACATGAAACTTCTTGGTGCTGGCAAGTGCTATCACCATCCAGTCCCAATTTTCTGACATACAGATCACAAAGGTCCTGCAAACTTGTGCTGTTTTTTCTCTGTCTGTTCCACTGAGACAAGCTGGAGCTATAGATCGGCCCTTCTTTCTTTGCTGTGTTCCTGTGGGTGTAAAGGAGCTAGAGGTGATCCTGAAGCATGTTTGCCAAAGAGCTGAAAAAAATAGTGAGAAAATCCTCTGTAGCATCACCTCAGTAGTGAAAGCTGGCCCTGATCTCAGGGAGACCTGCCCTTGGGTTGTGTTTGCTGTGCTGCACTGAACATGTGGGTTTTTCAAGTATAGAGAAGTTGGTCCTGTGTTTTGGCCATGAGGAGAGGAAATACTCAAAACCCCAAATCTCTACAGCTTCATCCTTTCCTTCACTGTATCCTGGGGAGTGGTGACTGAAAATCTGTCTGCACCTAGCTGGGACCCCTCTGCTAGCTTTGCCCCACAGACAGAACAAGAGAAACTTCCTGACCACAACAGCCTTGGAACGCCGTGAAGCGCCTGGTGTGTGAAAACTGAGCTCAAAACCCTGCTTGGAAATGGCTCCTCTCTTTCTCCAGTGCTGCCTTATCTCCCTGCTCCCTGTGCTTCTGCTGTGACAGTGGAAGGATAAGGTATGGAGCCCTGGGAATCTACCATCCTCTCCTCCCCTCTCACCAACCTTCCCTTGCCCAGTGCAATTACAAAGGTGTCAATGTTCATTTGGCTGGGCCTGCTGTGCAACAAGCTCGTGTGGCTCTTGAGGGAGTCAAAAGTCAAGATAATTCCAAAAGGAAACTGGAAGCTTCTGCTTGCAATTTTCTCACTCCTTCCTGTCTGCTCCACTGCAGCAATGGGAGGGCAGAAGCAGAAGGGAGACATGATGTGGTTGAAATATGTCAAACCCAGAAGTTTCATTAACCATGCTCAAGAGTTATTATTCAGACCTTCCTGGTGCTCCAAGACTGCTTTTAGTTGGCTGGAAGCTTTTAAGTGCAGAGCCACTGGATATGGGCCAAATTGTGTGATTGTGATGCTGTCCATGACCTCCTTCAAGCTCCCTGGACTTTTTACCTCCCAGGTGTTCCAGCTGATCTGTAAAATCAATATGCTGGGACTGTATATTTAACTGAGTGCTTATCTTGGGCCAAGGCCTCAAAAATCTACATCACAGGAAGGTACTTCTGGAAAAAGACGAATGGGAGATGACAATGAAAGGGTATAAAGATCAGTGCAAGAAGGGAATCAGCTCATGCTGTTCAGTAGAAATAGCATGGCCATAGAATCACAGAATGGTTTGGATTGGCAGGGACCTTAAAGATCATCTTGTTCCAGCCCCCTGCCATGGGCAGGGACATTTTCCATTAAGTCGGGTTGCTCAAAGCCCCATCCAGCCTGGCTTTTAATATTTCCAGGGATGGGGTATCCATCAGGGCAACTAGTGCCAGTGTCTCACGATCTCACAGTAAGCAATTTCTTCCTAATGTACAATTTAAACCTGTCCTTGGTCAGTTTAAAGCCATTCCCCCTTGTCCTATCACTACATGCCCTTGTGAAAGGTCCCTTTTCCAGCTTTCTTGTAGCCTGTGTACCTCCTGGAAGGTGCTCTAAGTTCTCCTTGGAGCCTTGTCTTCTCCAGGTTGAAATCCCTGGTTTTGCCCCAGGAGCAATCAGAGAGTATCTGTGCATAGGATGGAAGATCCAAAGCATTGCAGACTTTTTGATATGTTTTGCAGTCATCCTGATGTTTGGGCACTCTACTGAGAGTGGCAAACCCTAGTTCTATCTCTCCTCTGATTCACTTGTATCCTGTGCAGGTACACATGAGACAAGGTTTTCAGCTGTTGCTCACTACCATTTCAATTCTGGTGGCTGTCCTGCTCTGGATAAACTATTCAGTATTGATCAATATCAATCCTTCCTCCAAAACTTTCTGGTCTTGTCTAGTGCAGTATCAGGAGCCTGGTGCTCAAACCTCTGACCGTAAGAAAAAAGGGTATAGATCTTTTCAATTTGCAACCCTGTAGTGACAAAGGGGGGAGGGGGGAGAAAGCAGGTTTTCCCATATCTTGTGCCTAGGATCTGCAAGGCCTTCAGGGACCATTTGCTCTCTAAATTCTTAGAGCTGCTGTGATGCCAGCTGAGCACGAGCTGAGATTGCTGCAGCCATGGGTGCTGCTGGCAAGCAGTCAGGGCTGTAATAGATAGCATCTCTGCAAAGACAACTTCAAGCAGTACAAGGGTAGTGCCTGTTGTAATTTTGTATTAATTACTGCTGTAAAAGCAGTACCCAGATGAGATGGAGCCCTCTGAAAAACAAGGGGTGGTGCTTGTTCCATTTGAGTCTCCAGACTTACAGTCTGCCTTGAGACAAAAGGTAATGAGGAGTAATAAGTCTGCAAGAATTATAAAAGTGAGAGACGCAGCTCAGCATGGCCCCATGTGCCTTTGCTGAAGACATTCAGGGGACTGAACCCTTTCAGAAGCCAGTGTACGAGTTTGTGTGTTCGGCCCAGCCCTTCTCCAGTGAAGAAAATCTCATTTCCCACCACTAATTGATGCACAGAATCACTCACCTCACTGAAATTACAGAGAAGAAAGGGTTTAGGTTTTTTTTTTTATTGGCCATCTATTAGCATTTTTAATTTGCTACATGAGGTAAGTTTCAAAAGGTGCCAGAGGGCAGCTTAAGAAATTAGCTGTTCTTAGCATTTTCTCTTCTTTCTGCCTGACTTGGGCCCTCAAAACCTTAATTAAACCTAGGGAGTGCTTCCAACGCACGACACAGCAGACAGTGCATGACAAGACAAGCTGGAGCCCCCCTCAGAGCATCACACTTCTCTGGGACTTCTGATAGGAGCAGGGAGCATGGGAGAGCAGAGGGGAGATGGACATCTCCATGTTCCACAGGTGTGGGAGGCACTGGGGCTGTGGAGCAGGACTGCAAATCCAGGAGCTGCTGCAGGAAGCAGAGCTGGATCCACAGCTGGGTGAGAGGGGCAGGCAGGCAACATCACACCCTGGATGGCTCTTGTGATGTGTCTCTCTGAGTCCCTGATGCCAGCTAGTAGGTGAGTAGACTCATTTGCAGGAGGAATCTCACTGCTCATCACCGGGAGACATTTCTGCTCCTTCTGATTCCCCATCACAGCCCTTGCTGTCAAGCAGCAACATCACAACAGCTCAGGATGCCTGGAGGAACAAAAGGATTTTGCACAGTTTTTCAAGCATGCTGTGTAGCAATGTGGGAGAGAACCTTGCTGCAGCTTGGGTCACTTAAGGCCAAGAGCTAGGTTAAAGCAAGACAAAATAACACCTTACAATGATGAATAATTTGCCAA
Source organism: Peucedramus taeniatus (assembly GCA_013400575.1). Taxonomy (NCBI): domain Eukaryota; kingdom Metazoa; phylum Chordata; class Aves; order Passeriformes; family Fringillidae; genus Peucedramus; species Peucedramus taeniatus. The sequence goes on from WBNO01015786.1 coordinate 21,244, forward strand.
AAAATTAAAGGGCAGATTCTCAAGTCTGTAGGTAATATTCAGCTTCCTCAGCTGCTTCTTATCTTCCTTTCTCACTTTAGGTCAAGTTGGACACTTTCTCCACTGACTCAGAACATAATTATTTGCCTCAGCTAACCAATGCCACCCTCTTCCCACTGTCCATCCATGCTGGACATCCAAATTCAAAAGAGCCAGGAAGAGGTTACATTGCTGCCAGCACATGTCACAGCCACAGCCTTGCTCTTAACTTCTGCCATGTGATTAAAGACAGCAGGCACACCTCTCACTTCTCACCCTGGGCCCCAGCCCAGCCCCACTGTCTGTACCAAGGCAGGAAGAGGGTAGGAGGCTGGAGAAGAGGAATGTGCTCCTTCCAGCAGCAGGGAAGTGGACCAGGCAGAAGCTCCAGGGCCAGACACAGAGCATAGCAACAGATGTGCTTGGTGCTTGTCTCAGGATTTATCTTAGAGAACAAAAATGTGTTTTGGAAGAAGATTGGGTGTGGAAGTTAATGTTAGCTAAGCCAGGGATAGAAGAGAGACCACCTGCCTTCTGCAGCATGAAGCAGCCATGAACAGATGGGATGCTTTCCTTTGAAGAGAGAGTGGTCACCATGACCTTGCAGGAATGGAAAACTTGGATCACTGCTCCACATGACTCCACCTGTTGAAATCCAAGGACAGAATGCGGCTGGAGCAGCTCAGGGTGTGGATTTACAGGCTCTGGATGGACTCTGTCCCCAGCTGTCTGTTTGGCAATTGCTGTCTCAGCAAGCAATGTGAGCTGAGGCAGGGCCATCCAGGGCCATCACCCTGTGGTACTGGCTTTATTAACTGCAGTTGAAACAGCATCTACAAATTGTCTGCAGTGAAAGCCTCCAGGGTTAAGCCCTCCAGTTTGTCTCCTGTCTCAGGTCCTGCCTCATGACTGCACCTACAGTGCAGGGACTTGACTAACCCATGCAGGGGACATCCTCACCCCCTTCCCTCACAGTCTGGCTGGCAGCAGTCAACAAGAGACCATAGCAGGTGAGACTGAAATCCAGGTGCTCCATCAACAAAACGACCAGAATCTTTTGGAGCAATTGGTACCTCTTCCAGTATGGAACAGAAGTCATAACTCCAGGTGTCACAGCTCAGAACCGTCCCCAAATGCAGACTCCCTTCCTGTCTTGCTTCCTGCCAGGCATTCACTCAGCCTTTCTCCTGAACCTGGGTGTTGAATATCTGCACAGAGCTGCCGCACTTGCATCAGGTCTGCACAGAAACTCCCCCAGAATTTGACATCAAAGAGGAGTCAGTAACTTCTGACTGAGCCTAGGCTAGCAGCATGCAAGGGCTGGAGCAGGAGAGATTCTCTGGGCTGTCTCCATGCTGCGTGTACAGGAGCAGGTCAGGATGGCTCTGCAGAGGCTGTGGCTGGTGCTGTCATTAGGCACAAGGCAGCCTGTGCAGTGAGCAGGAGCTTTTGAATATCCTGCAGACCCCGGGAACCATGCTGCACATAGTTGGGTACCATCTGTTCCTGCCTTCCCCACCGACTGTTCATCCCACTCACATCCATAGGCTCTTGTTAACACAGCTCTCCACTGATCAAACCCTGTCGTCGTGCTGGGCTCAGTTTTCCTCTCCCTCCTCAGAGGAGTCTTCTGTGGGTTACTCCACCCCAGCTTTAATTAACAATGGGGAGGGAAAGTGAAAACAGCTCTTAGTTGATCATGGCAGGGGACGAGACCTAATAAACCCCAGGAGAGGAAGACTGACTGCAGAAATCAGGGCAGTAAAACCAGAAACCTCTGGAGTGAGGCTGGGCTTGGGCTCTGCAGCCAGTTAGTATTCAGCTGGAATGCCACGTTGTTATAGACAATGCATTAACATCAAAGCCACTGGGTAAGCGGTTTTAGTTAAGTGATGTATTTGGTGTTATATTTTTATTGTTTGTTTTTTACACCGTGTTTTTATTTTTATGTTTTCATGTTCGAGTTTTTGCAAGAATTTAGTGCTGCTGAAAAGCATTCTATCGACAGCCCCGGAGATTGAAGCTCTTTGTCTATATCCAGAGCAGGCAGCATGCTAGCAGCCTGCTGGCACCACGCTGGCTCTGTGCCTCAGTCCCACTCTCAGGGTTCACCTTCAGAGATGAGAGAGCAGTACTCTTGGCCCTGCCAGCAGAGAAGGACAAGGGGATGCATTTGTGGGCTTTTGTGTCTTAGAGAAGACACTCTGAAGCCCCCTTTGAAGCCAAATTTGCCAATAGCCTGCATGGTCCTGTGCCCCACTGTGCCAGGGGAAGTCAGGAGTGTCACAACTGGATTTCAGGTGTCTGGGTGTCACGGACGCTTTTGACCTGCAAGCCAAAAGTCTCCTCTAACAGCAGGATTCAGGAAATCTCATCTGCTGCCTAAAAGTGAGGATATCAGTCCCCTTCCTGTTAGACCATGACCTGTGAAAGAAAAAGTTGAGATCAAACTTGGTTGGGTGAAGGGTCAGTGACAGAGTGAAGTCCCCAGTCTGCTCTGGCCCTACTAAAGGACACAGGGTGACCCGGGTCACTGCTGCTGCTTCCCTTCCTCGCTCCTTTCCTTGCCAACACACTGCTTTCCCCTCACCCATGAAAAGCTGAATTGATGGGAGAGGAGAGGATTAACCTTTGCCACCCGTGTAGGCTGCCGCGTACAAATATTTCTCTCCAAAGCATCAAGTAATAAATGAGTCTTCATCTTTGTCAAACACCTTGGAGTCCATTTGCCATGTCTTCCCAAAGGCAACACAGCGGGGCAAGGCAGTGTGTGAAATACAGGAGGACTATAAATCTCTCCAACACTGTATGGGCATTTTACAGCTTGCAGTTTTCACTGAGAAGTGGCTGTAAATAATGGAGGGGGATATCTGCCACCTGTCTCCAGGGGAGGATTTATTTGGGTGTAAGTGCTATAGATCTTCATATGTATGCTGGAGCTGTAAATAAGCAAAGTTTAAGCGGTGACTGGGGTCTGTCTTGCTCCCTCTCCCCCCATACTCCTTTTCTCCTATTGTTTCACCTGTTTGTTTCCCTGCTGTTTTAGGCTACATCTCACTCCTGAGGTGAGCACATACCTGAAGAGTCACTTGAGGAGGAAGTGGGTTGCTGTGATTGAGTACACATTTTGCTTTCACATTCAGCCCATACAAAGGATTTGAGGGGAAGAGAAGCTGATAGTTAGGATTCAGGACCCGCTGCTATGTACTCTTCAAATGCTCCTTTGAGTTCTTGGTTCAGGATTTTAATGATGCTGTTATTCTTGTGCAGAAGCATATGGTTTGCTCCAGTCTGTTCTGTGTTGCTGTGTGCTGGCCCCTGTTTCAAGTCACTTCACTCGGGGAAGAGTATCTGGAGGGAAGTTAACTCTTTGAAGGCATCGAAGCTGCCAGTCCACAGAGCCCAGGGCATGCATTGGGATGTGGAATGCATTGGGATGTGGCATGCAGATCCAAAAGGCTTTGCAGGCAGCTGGCACTGTCAGGACATGCTAGGCTGGTTGTCCGGCATTGGGGACAACTGGCAAGGCAAGTCTGGGTATGTGTAACTTCACCTGCAGGGATGATGAAGGGTCCAAAGAAGTCACTGTTTGACATAGAAAAGCAGCCCTCAAAGACACTGCTGATTTCAACCAGCAACCTGCAGCCCAGCTGGTTGTTGTCCCCAAGCAGAAGATGACCTGGATTTAGGCTGTGTTTGGGAGCACAGAGGCAGATCTTGGACATATCTACAGACTGCAAATGGCTGCCTTTGGGCTGTGTTGGAGGAGGAGAAAAGGGCCCATGGGTTTTGTCATTAGGAGGTGGGGTTTGCTGATAGCAGTGTTGCAAAAAAACACGGTCACCTGAAGGTACCAGTCACTGTCAGTCCCCTCCAGAACCATCTTCCTTCCACACCTGGCTCCACGTGTTCCTCCAGTGACTCCCCAAGCTCTGCTCAAACTCCTGAAGAAGAAATGCATATGTATGGACAATGATCCATTTTCAGCTTTTGGTAAGCCAGAAAGGAGCCAAAAATCATAGCAGGAAAAAAAGTAGCTCCCCCATTGATACAGGGTGAGGGCAGATCCCTGTCCCTGTCAACCAGGCACTGCACATGTACAATAAAAAGGCAGACCCAATTCAAAACAGCTTGTGGCATTCTCTGAGATGCAATATTAAGTAATGCCCTTCTCTTGCCCTTCAATATCTTTATAACTTCAATCCTCTCTTCCTGTCCACACAACGTGTTACAGAAATCAGAGAGGAAACAAAGAGGTGAGGACAAGGAGACCCAGCATCCCACAACAAAGAGCTCTTCGAATTCTTCAGGAGATCCCCATAGTGTGATTAGCATCTCTTTACAGCAACATCATCTCTCCTTCTTTTGTTTCCCCAGAGGAAGATAAAATTGCCACCAAGCACCAGAGAATGAAGCTTGATGAATACTGAAAAGATGTTCACCTGCACACTAGGATGGACTGGCCCCAGATGCTTTTAATTAATGTGTTCAGAAGCTGGGACAAGAAGGAATAACTGGGTTTAGAGCTGTGAGGGGAGTGCAAGGAAACAGGGCTGCCTTAATGAGAAAGGGCAAGTGGCACTGGCTGAGGTGTGAGCTCACGTCCTACTCCCAGGCACACATCTTACTCCCCTCTGCTCACACAGACTAAAAGCAAAATCATTCTTAGGGTGGAGGACATGGGTGGAGAGATAAAACCCTGCTCCAGAGTCACCCATCTGGGCTCCCACATGGGCTGCTCTGACCACAAGTCCAGGTGAGGAGCTGTGACTTCACCCTGTGCTTCGCTGTAGGCAAGAAGCTCCTACTCATCTTTGGCTTCTTTTCCGTGTCTCAGTTCTGAACCAGAAAATATTTTTCAAGTTAGAGAACAGGATTGCTATTGCTCTTTTTCTTGTGTGTGTCCTTACCTTTCTTTTTTTCCCTTAAAAAATAAAAAACAAACATCAGCTCTCAAAAAATATTTTAGAGGAGGTTGATTTTGTGAAATGCTGTTGCTGAACTGAAATTTGCAGGAAGTTTGTGGGCAGTTTGAACTCGGTCTTGTTCCTTCCCAGTGACTTCTCACATTGATGTTTCCTATAGTGATTCATTGTCCTCTGTATAAGCATCTCTAACTGACTGAAGCAAAAAGGTTCAATTAGGGAAGGGTTCCTCTATGGATCTCTTGAAATTATGGTAAATTGCTGCCCAGCAACCCAGAGCTAAATTGCAGTGCTTCAGCACCTCTGGCAATTACTGTTTCTCAATTCATATGCCAGAAAATTATGGGTCCAAACAAAGAGAGCTTCACTGATTGAAGGAGAGTGGGAGATGTGTAGGCAAGCCATGGAAAACCTTGGTACCAGATCCCACCCCTCTCAACTGAAGGATAGGGATGCCTTTTGAACGCCAGCTATATCATACTCAGAGTCCTTTAGGGATGAATTTGGACAGGTTCCACTCTGGCCCCAAAGGAAAAGGCGGTTTAATGGAGTTTGGTCACACTGGAATGGTGAGCAGATGCAGCTTTAGGACTAGTTTAGGAGGTCCATCTGGAGCTCCTTCATCAGAGTGATCCTCCTGGTGCAAACAAGCAGGCACAGCATCCCAAAGCTGTGTCTTGATTTATCAGCTTACCAGTCAATACTGCTCCTCTCTGTTCTCTGAGACCTCAATCTCATCTTCTGTAAACGACTGAGGCCTATAAATTCACTGTATGTGTCTCCTGCTGTTTGTGACCTGGGACTTTCCAGTGTCATGATGCTCCCCAGAGCGAGCTGTTTTGGGAAAGGTTTGGAAAAAGGCAAAAATAGCAAGCGAAGCAATAGAACTGCAGCTGCGTGAGGAGGAACCCAATAAGCTGAGGATAAGATTTGACAAACTGATAACCAAAGCATGAGAAAAGTCTGCAAGATTGTGAGGGAAAGAGATGGAGTTGTTTTCTGTTCCTTACAATGGAGTTAGGAGGCTTCAAATGAAAACTGTAGATGGCAGATTGCAAATAAAATAGATCCTTTGAAACAGAATATCATTTGCCTGGGGATCTCACAGAATCACAGGCTAGCTAAGACTGACGGGGAGCTCTGTGATTTTATCCAAGCCCTCTGTCCAAGCAGGACCATGTAGGGCAGGCTGCCTGTGTCCAGGCGCTTTTTGAGGAGCTCATAGGGTGGTGACTCAACCTGTTGCAGTACTTGGTCACCCTCACAGTGGCAAAGTGTTTCCTGATGTTCTGCAGGAGCCTTCTGTGTCCCAGTTTGTGCTCCTTGCTTCTGTTCCTCTCATTGGGTACCAATGGAAAGAGCCTGGCTCTGTTGTCTGTCACCCTCTCTTAAGGTGTTTCTCCACATTGATGAGATTCCCTCTCAGGGCTCTCCAGGCTGAACTGTCCCAGCTCCTCCAGCCTTTCCTCACAGGTTCCTCCCTTCCTCAGTCCTTCACTGGACACCCTCCAACACATCCATGTCTCTCCCACAGTGGGGAGCCAAGCACCAGACACGGTGCTGCAGCTGTGGCCTCGCCAGGGCTGAGCAGAGGGCAGGGATCAGTTCCCCTCACCTGCTGGCAATGCTGAGCCTGGTGCAGCTCAGGATCCCACTGTCCTTTTCTGCTGGAAGGGCACATTGCTGGATCATGGTCAGTTTGTGCTCACCAGGCCCCCCAGGGCCTTTTCTGCTGAGCTGCTTTCCAGCAGGTGGTTCCTGACCTTTATTGGTGCACGGGGCTGTTCATCCATGAACTGCATGGTGTTGATACATCCTAGTGGGAACTAGCAAACAAAAACCTTGGTCTTGGGCAGGACAGGAAATACACTGCTGGCTTGGGATGTGAAGCAGGGGGCTGTCAAGGCACTGCTGAGGAGGAACTTGTTTCAGAAACTCAACTCAATCCTTTCCATCACTGAGTAATGCCTGGTGGGACACTTTTCCTGCCTAGACTGGGAAACCACTCTGGAATTTGGTGGTCACTGTCTCCAGGATACCCCATCTCAATGCCTTCTTTGAGCCCTCAGGTCAGTGACATTTCCATACACCTTCATTTACCAGTTTTCCTATCTGGAAAGGACACCCCAGGCTGTTATAGCTCTGGGGAGGTGAGAGCTGGCTTTTCAGCTTTTGTTTTCAACTCTTTTTGCCTTAAAATACCTTGAAAAATGTTCAAATAAATTTTTCCACCAGCAGTTTATTTGCTTTTGCTCACAAAGCCATATTTATCTACAAAAAAATAGAAGTCAAACCTCCCAAACACTTGAAACACAAGAATGTGGGGCTGGCAGGGAATTCCAGACTTGCCAAATTCAATCCCTGCTGTTGCAGCAACACATCACGGCGCCCTTTCAGAGCTGGAGTGTGCTCTCTCCTAAAAGCTATTTGGATTTCTGCCTCCATGGCTCCTACTGGGTGCTTGCCCCAAACCCAATTGCTCTAATGGTTCTAAGCCCTCGACTAATTTCTAGCCTGGTTTATTCATGGCCAGTTTATATACATTTGTTCTCATGCCAGCACTATCCTTTGGCTGAAATAGCTCTCCTACCCCCATGTGCTTACTCCCCAGGCATATTTATAGAAAACCATCCCCAGGCTTTATTAATACAGTACAATTATTTGTTTTGCCTGCCATTCTGTAAAGGATACAGGCTCCTCACCTCTCTCTACACTTTTAACTCCTCTGATCTTCACACCATTGCAAGTCCTCCTTCAGCTTCCTCCCACCCTAAGTGAAGCATAGCATGGAATCTGGAAAGACTTTTGTTCCCACTGGGAAATGGGATTTTGGTGTGTGTCCTGAGAGAAATCTCATCCTGTCCCCAGGCCTTTCCCCCTCCTGGTGCGTTCCTGGAAGGAGCAACAGTGTCTCACTAAACACCTCTTATAAAACCTTACAGAAAAAGAGCTTCTCGATTAGCAACAGCTTCTGTCAACAGAAACAGAATGAGAAGCAATGGAAGGGTAAACTGCAATTTATTTGAAAATATGCAAATCCACTCATTAAATAATTCACATGAATTTTCACACACGCAGGTGAAAAAAAACCCATGGCAGCTGTGTGTATCCCCTCTCCATCAAAGACACACTATTGGCTGCTACTGTTCTCTTTCATTCTCAGACTTTTCCCTTTCTGTTCTCCACATTTCAACCTCCTTTTTCTACTCACCTGATACTTGGATTTCCAGAGTCCTCATACCATCAGGTAACATCTTCCCCTCATTTCCCTCTTTTTTAATCTGCAGCCTAAAATTGTTTCCATCCTTGGAGCACCCGGTCTCAGGATCACCAGGAAATGGTATTCCAATGGGATATCTGGGGCTTTTTTTACATCAGCAAGGAAATGATAAAGACCCCACACCCTGAGGGCTGCTTCTGAGACACTCTGCTCTTACTGGGTGAGGTATGTGCTCCTTAAGCCTGGGCAAGCTTATTTTCTGGGGAGGCTCCCATGAGTTGCTGCGAAGTCTCATCCTGAATCCCACCCTGCAGTGTTCCCAGCATTGCCAGGACCATATCCTAGTGGAGAGGCAAGGCAGAGCACTAGCAAGAGCTGCTGCTTTCCTTGACAAAAAGAATTGCTCCACTGAAATGAGGATGCAGGTCCTGAATCCCAATTGACGGGGAGAGGCACTCAAAAAACAAGCAGGTTTTAATTTTGTAAGCAAAACATTTAAGGGAAGAGGGGGTATGAGAAGTCACTAAGCTCTCCTTTCTGTGTGATGGGTATTTGAAAGGGATTCTCCTCAGAAAATCCACAGAACTGGTTTATACCTACCTTCAAGTCATGAAGGTGCAGCCTGGTGCTGGGCTCAGAGGAAACACCCAATTTAATGCATAGATTAATTTTCCATCTTTCCTGCTTCAGGAAGGAGTTTCCCAGGTTTCATGCAGTTAGGGCATGGGGAGCTTCACTCTGACGAGAGCACTCTCTGTACCTCTGCCCTTTTTTCCCAATAGCTTCCTACTGGTACCATATCCATGGAGTCCCCACAGAAATTATAGGATTCTGGCAGAACAGGAGCCTGTCCCAGAGCTATTTTCCCATCCTGTGAACATTTTTAAGATTTAAAAAAAAAAAAAAAAAAACAAAACAAACAAAATATCTATTCCAGATTGGGCTAGAACTGGAATAATAACCCTTCAAGACTGGTTTGGCACAGTCAAAGCATTTCACTACTGTCATTGTCGACTGCTCTGCTCTTGCCTCAAACATTTCTGTTACCCTGGGCTTGCATTTCTAAGTAAGCACTGAAAGAAGTCAGAGACCCTTAGTTTTACAATTCCAAAAGGTATTGGGAACAATTACTTTTAGAGTTGGGAAATCCATCAATTCCAACCATTCCCTAAGGCAAGTTTTGGTATTGAGAAATCAGATTTTTTTTTCTTCTTTTTTTGATGGAAGGAAAAATCATAAGATTTCCCAAACATCTCCAAACCAATCCCCTTGAGCCAGAGGATTTCACGGTGCTGTTTCCGTGTCTTCTGGCAGTGAAAAGCAGCCACGGGTAATGAAATGGATAAGCAAAATAAGAGACAGTTCCAGGATCAGATATCCCTTGGCTGGGCTGCTCCAAATACCCTAGATTTGTTTCTTTATGAGGCCCTGTATAGCTGGGCTACTCTTCTGCTGGCACCTGGCTCTGACAATATGTTATTTTCATACTCAGATCACCACAGCATTGATAACCTCATGGGGAGTGGAGATAGATCTCTTTTTAGTAGATCTTCCTTCATTCTCAGCAGGTATTTTCCCATCTGCCCTTTCACCTGTCAGTTCTGATAGTGGAACATGAAGTAAAGAGGCTCAGCCACTTTTCTTCTTCTTTTCTTTTCTTTTCTTTTCTTTTCTTTTCTTTTCTTTTCTTTTCTTTTCTTTTCTTTTCTTTTCTTTTCTTTTCTTTTCTTTTCTTTTCTTTTCTTTTCTTTTCTTTTCTTTTCTTTTCTTTTCTTTTCTTTTCTTTTCTTTTCTTTTCTTTTCTTTTCTTTTCTTTTCTTTTCTTTTCTTTTCTTTTCTTTTCTTTTCTTTTCTTTTCTTTTCTTTTCTTTTCTTTTCTTTTCTTTTCTTTTCTTTTCTTTTCTTTTCTTTTCTTTTCTTTTCTTTTCTTTTCTTTTCTTTTCTNGGGTTTGTTGGTTTTTTTTGGTGCCATTTATAAATTTTACTGAGTAAAGCAAGGGATGCTCCATAAATCAGACTGCAAGTTAGAGAGTCACACAGCGGAGTGTGCAGCAGGATGAGGCACCAGCTGTTCTCTGCAGATGATAAAGCTGTAAATATGATGCTGGTTTAAGGAGGCAGACCCCAGCTCGAGGCACCCCGTGCCTTTGCACACCCAGTATTTCACAAGAGGTTCCACAAACTATTTGAAGAGCCCCAGCAGGGTGGGCTGCCAAGTCTGTGCCAGTCACCTGCGTGGGTGTGCAAGGGCTGGGAACAGGTTCAGACCTTCCTGAAGGTCACAGCAATCAAATATCATGCCTGGATTCATTCAGTATGCAGCAGGGAGCAGGAGCAGACTCCGCTCCTCTTTTATAGGACCTTGAGTTGTTTGATGTAAGGCCGCATGCAAATCACTGCCCAAGGATGTGTTTGTCATATAATTAATATTAGCTCCCACCCTGGAGCACACTTCTGTCAACACAGAATAAATATTCCCCATTAGGAGGAGGGTTGGTTGGGGAGATCAGGACTTGAAGCACTTGGATAGCTCTGTGCTAGCTATCAAGGATCACTTCCCTGCTGCTCCAAAGCAGCCAGTGAGCCTGAAGATTGCTCATTTTTATTTCCAAGAGGTTTTGGGTTGGTTTGTTTTTCTGGTTTGTTTGTGTTAGTTTGGGATTTTTTGGCTTTTCTGGGTTTTTTAAAATTATGTAACTCAGTTTTCCCTTTGGAAGTGGCCTCTCCCTTCCCCAAGATGTGATTGGAAGTCCATTATCCAGAGATTTCCAGCACAGTTATGGACACATAGGAGAATGAAGAGGCTCAAAGCAAGTCTGGCTCTGAACCCACACGAGTCCTGCAGTCTGGTGTTACAGCAAGAGACGGATATTTATATATATATATATATATATATATTTTTTTTTTTTAATAGGATGGAGATAAATAGTGCATTCATTGGAAAACGTATATGGAGAGAGGGTGTAATGAATTTTCAGATAAAACTTGGCAAGTGTTTTCAAGCTAAAGAGGAGATGTTTAATCACATTTTCTTGCAGAGAAGGCTGAACGCTGTGTTTCAGCACAATTTTTAAATGAAATGTCTCCATTTTTTTCAGCAATGCTTGTGTTTGTCAGCCTGACGATGTGCCGAAGGGGCTTAGCAAGGAATCTCAATAACCAGTTGAAACACTCTGGCACAGCCTCCGCTGAGTTTCTGAGCTTTAGTAGTTTGTGATCAAGAGAAATGCTGAATAAGCCAAGGAGCAGCAAGATTTGGCTCTGCTCAGCAGCACCTCCACCCATGCCACACTGAGCACCATCCCCTGCCTGAAGCCACAGCCACAGGCTGAAAAGCCAAAGGGACACCCTGTGGCCCTGCAGGGATGAGACAGGCTGTGGTACACACAGGCTGCTGCACTGGGTGCAGGAATCTTGCTCTGGCAGTGGTGGCACCACTCAGATTGGTGACCTCCCTGTCACCAGCTTCTCTCCTTTTCCAAGGCTTTGGTTGCCATTGCATTGTGAGGCTCCCAAGAGCTGGCATCTTCTGATGGCAGTAAGCACAGAATAATTTGCTCGTGCTCAAACAGAGGCTGCCAAGGTAGCACAGACAAAAAAGCATCTCATAAAAAAAAAAAAAAAGGAAAAAAAAAAAAAGGAAAAACAAAAAAAAAAAAAAAAAAAAAAAAAAAACAAAAAAAATCTAACAAACACAAAAAAAAAAAAAACCAAAAAAACCTAAAAACCCCAAAAAAAAAAAAAAAAAAGAAAGAAAAGATTATGCAAATGCTCTAGAAAAGATGAAAAATTAAGCATTCCAAACTAGCAAATAATTCAGTCTTCTCAGTGTTTCTTTTTTCTCTTTTCTTGCCTGCATGAGATCTGAAATTACATTTTACCACCTGCCTTTCTGAATTGTCCTTGTATCTTGCCTGCCAAGTTTCACCCCTGCAGAGGACACTGGCTCCTGGGGGATGAGGCACGACATGCTCACCTTGCCCAGTGTCCTCAGGGACAGGCATCTGCTCCAGCACTGCCTCTGTGCAGATGTGCACAGGGGGCTGCTGTTCCTCCCCTCTCAATTTTTGGAGTACACAGACCAGTTTCAACCCCCTCAGCAGGAGAGAGGGCATGTGAAGAGCAAGAAGCTTCTGGGATATTGCAGCAGGCACTGGGTGGAGGAGAGGAAATCCTTTTAATGTTCTTGCTTGCAGAAAGGTCCTGTGGTGTGGCAGTGATACTCACACCTTACTAGGAGAACAAACAAAGGAGAACCCACCTGGCTGCCTCCAGCCCCGTGGGAATAGCAGGAGACTCACCCCTGCAAAAAGCAGGACCCCTGGTTATCCATATACCCCATCCAGAGCACTGAGCTTGCAAAGGCTGGGGGGAAGAAAGTTCAACTGCAAACTCCCATTTTGCAGGAGGGAGATGGAGTCTTGGGTAAAAGCAAAATGCCAGGCAGGGGCATGCAGCTCTCAGTGTACTGATCCAGCTTTTCTCTCCCCCTACAGCTGTGGCACCCCTGTCACGGGGTGGTTTTGACAGAGTGGTCTGTCAGTGCCAGCAGGTAGGAGCAAACAGTTGTGTCGCTGTTGGCTGAGGTTTTTAGCCCCCTCACGTGCAGCTGAACAGCCTCTTCTGACTCAGTGCCATTAACTCTGTCTGCAGCACTGGAGTTACCTGCCTCAGCTGGCACTCGGTGCCTTGGTGAGCCAGAGCAGCCTGCTGGGAACCTGATGGAATGAATGCACACAAGGGACCAGGGAGCAGCAGGAACTAGAGCACAGCACCCCAGGATCTTCAGGAAAAATGTTCATTCACACCTGTCCCTTAGTAATATTTTGAAGTAATGCTTAAAAGAAGGAAGCTTAAAATGACCTTAAACACCTCTTGGTGGTCCACCACTTCCTGGCATGAAACTCTGTTCCTTGACATTATCATCACTGTCCAGCCCTGCCACAGCTTTGTCTCTGTGCATCCATTTGTCTTGACTCTATTCACACAAATCCTTGGGATGCCAGGTCACTCCCACACCATGAGAGACCCTGAGTGGGTCTCAGGTCACCCACTGAGAGCCACCTCCCTCAGCTCAGCAGCCCCCTTAGGAAGCCCACCTTGGTTCCCCCTCTTCAGCCTCTGCCCCTGCAATGAGCAGATTTTGCACAGCAGCTGCCGTATGTGACTCCAGGAGGGTTTGTCTAGAAGATCTGCTGTGCTTGTCTAGAAGATCATGTGTGCATGGCTTAGTGGTGAACACAGAAGTGCTGGGTTAACAGTTGAACTTGATGATCTCAAAGGTCTTTTCCAACCTAAATGATCCCGTGAGTCGATGATTCTATGAGTTGATGATCCTGAGAAAAGAAACCCATTTGTTGTACCATGCGTCTCTTTCACAAAGCAGAAGGAAAAGAAAATTTATGCTGAAAAACAGAGAGGAGTGCTCTCAAGAAGAGCTGATTTTGGCTGTCAAACTCTGTCCATAGAAAGATGTCAAAGGAATTGCTGCTAAAATTATTTAAGGGCAGGCTAGAGAGCTCACAGTGGTTGTTCATGGCAAATGATGTAAATGATGGGAAAGCATCCCCTTTTTCTGAAGCCACACGACAACCCCAGTCAGTGGACTGACAGAAAGTAAGCTGTGTCTAAAGATATATGTATTAAACATGGAAATATGTACACACACCTATGTTTAAGCCAGATCACCTAGAGTTCATCACCTGCTTACAGAAGTAGTGCAGAGAGGGGAGAAAGAGCTGCTGGTGGCAGAGGAGGTGGTGAGAGAGGTGTTCACCCACATGGCTGGTAAGAGAAGAGTTCATGGATTACAGCCTGACAGCTTTGGTTGTACATCCCGAGGACTTCTGTGTCACCTGATACTTTGTCTTCTAGAAGTTGCTAGTGACTGGGGCCTTGTGAAAAATCTCAGCAAAATCTCAGCCTGTTTGTTTTATTTATAGTCCTTGTTATTTCATGGCTGGACTTGGAGATGTGACCCCCAGCAATTGAAAGGCCAGCAGACAAATCAATAGATCCAGCACCTGCTCAAAACCCCTTCATTTTGTGAGCTTTATCTCATCGTTTCCAAATGTGCAGGCCAGGTTTGCCAAAGGACAGAGAGGAGAAAGGTGCTGGGCAATGCCAAGGAGAGGTGGAGCAGGGGCTGCTGTGGGGCCACACTGGTGCCAGCCCAGAGGTGCCAGTGCTGTTGAATCCAGACTGGTGCAGCAGAAATTAACACCCAGCATAATTGCCAGACTCTAATGAATGTGTGTGTGAGTTACAGTATGGACCTTTGTCTGCTGCTGGTCCTGTCCCAGGCTTTGTTTGGTATTTGCTGTTTCTCCCATGTGCTGCAGGTCTTGCCATTTCCTCAACAAGGACAAGTTTCAGGGAAGAGTAAGAAGAGGAAAGAAGGAAGATTGGAGAAATCTCCTTGTTGCAACTCCCTTTTATCATGAGAGGTAACTTCTAAATGCATCATTGATACTCTATTTATGTCTGCCTTAGCTGTAGATGCTCAGTTTGACACCATTAAAAACGTCATTGCCATTTTCCACTGGTTTTCAGTCCTCTCTGCTGGTGATCCTGGGAGACCAGGCTTCTGTAAGTGTATGAAAATCCAGCAGCCAATCACCCCAGATAATAAGCAGGGAAAAGTTTACAGCTTGCAAGTTCTTCAGGTAGAGTAATCTTCTGTGTCTGTTCTATGTCAGCCCACACAGCCCCCAGAAAAGTGCTGCACTGCTGTGCTTGAGGCAGCCTGTGAGACAGAGGGTCTGGTGCAGCAGCTGGGGGATTAATTAAATAAAACACTAAACAAAATGCATTCCGGGGCAGTTCTGCTGCAGGGGATGAAGCATGCCCTGCACAAAGCTGGTCCCAAGGATCATTCCAGAGCTTGAGACTGCATCCTTGAAGGAGATGCAACATGGGTCTCCTGCTTCCAGCTTCCCAGCGGACCCTCCTGCTGGGCTGAAACTTAGTTTTATGCCCTTCAATGCACACAGACATGCCCTTAATTGCTCACATTGCTGAATATTCTATCCAGCATCACTCTGCAGCAGCACGCCAAACTAATAGCGATGCAGCCGTGGTAGCAGCTCAGGGTTTCCAAACCGGGGATCTGCGCTGCAGAGAAGAAACACGGCACCTCCACAAGCCATGAGTGTTATACAGTGGCCACCAGCCCACTGATTCCTGGCCTACAGGCGGGTCCAGCATCCTTGCAGAGGGCTGTGTCAGCTCACGGCTGCCCGGCGGGGCCGGCTCCCGCAGGAGGCTCCGTGGCACTGACACAGAGCAGGCTCCTCGCTGCCGCACACACGCGGTGGGAGCAACGCACAAGGGCGCTGTCTGCCAAGCTGCCCGCTCCCCTTTGGAGATGCAAATCTTCAGCCTTGTTCTCCCGGTCTGGAGAAGGTAAAATGTGGTGCTGGCTTCGCTCTGTGGTGACAAACAGGAAAGAAACCGCAGCGTCCTGAGTGAAAGGGATGGGAATGTTACAGTGGGATTTGCCGGGTAATTAAAACCAAAGCAACAAAGACCAGAAGTTGTGATGCTGCCTCCTGTTCTCAGCTTCTTCTGGTCTCCCCCAACTCACAGCTTTAATTTTAACTAGCTTCCCATTCCTGTTCCTTGCTCCTCTGCTCTGCAAACCCGCTGCTGGTTTCTCCTCTTTCTGTCTCTTCCCTGGGTAATTTCCAGCCTTGGTCACTTTCTCAAAGCCCTGCAGGACCTCTGTGTGTGCATGTTCTCAAACCCCAACAGTGCAGTGGAGAACCACAGAGAACCTGAAGGAGGGGGGATGTTACTAGCCTTGTTGTTGGTGTCTTGGGGAGAAAGCAAAGCCATGCCAGGGACTCAGAGCAGATGTGCAAGGCAACTCTTCTTGCTCCATGCATGGTGGAGGGCAGAAGGAAATGCTGGGAATGACATCCCAGAGCACACAGGTTTTCTCCACTCTCCTCCTGCAGCTGATCTCCATGCTGCCCATGTGTGCTCTTAGCCCCTTCCAAAGCTGGGACTCTCATCATCCTGTGCCCATCAGCCAGCTCTGGAGGTAAAGTTAGTGGATACAGGTGAAGAGGTTGTCTGAGCCAGAAAGCACCTGTTAAGGCAAAGAATAAACTCACATCACTCACTGTGGTCCTTCCCTCATGGAAACAGCTGCTGAGGATGCTGGTGGGATTTGTGGCATCCACCACTAAGTAGTTTCTTCTTGAGGGTTCTTGGTCTCTGTGTCACACTCTGTGGCAAAAGCATGTTTCTGCCATCTTTCCCCAGAGAGTCTCAGTGTCCCAAGACAGGGGAGCTATCAAATTTCACCCCATGCAGACAGCTTTCCTTAAGCTGTTTCCCACTGTGAGCTCCTTGTGGAGCCAGTGCCCACAAGGTGCCTCATCCCACTCTGCCAGCTCTGCTCCCAGAATACAGCACAGGAGCAGTGATCCCTGACTCACTTTGCCAGCCCGTTCCTGGAAAGCAAACAGGAAAGACAAAGAGACAATTATTAGAAACTCAAGCCCCTGGGAAGTGTTGTTTGGGGTTTTTATTTTTTTCACCACAGAATCCGCCTAGATTTATGATTTTCAGCTTATTATGAAATGATACACAGATATAAAAATACAAATGCTTCTTTATATATAGGGATCAGGAGAACTCAAAACAATCAGAACAATTTTATTAAGTCTGATTAAGGCTCAGGTATCTCAGCATCCTCATAAAAGTGCATGTGTAAGGAAGGCATAATATCATGTCATGCAGGTATGATCCTCCCCTCCTGCATCCTTCCCATGCTACAAATATTAGGGAGTTATAGGCTTGATCCGGATTGGATTTCTCTTTTGTGAATTCATTCAATCTCACCTTGGACCCAGATAAACTTTTAGCAGCCAGAGCACCCTCTGGCAAGGAGCTGCCCAGGTAAATGAGGGACCATCACCTCTAATTTGGTTTGGATCCATTCTGTGCAGTTTTCTTTGATGCACTGCAGCTTTTGAGCTGTAGGAGATGTGCAGGCAGAGCCCAAGTCTGAAGATTTTGCTCTTTTGGCCTCTTGCAAGGTTTGTTGTTTCTGCTCTGTGCAGAGCCCAGCACATTAGAGACCTGAAGCCATTCCCGTAATACAACCAGAGCAAAATGCTCTGCCTTTGTTCCTGCTCACTGCAATAGACCCCATCTCTGCTGCTCATTGTTTTAAGATTTTTCTATTAATAGCAGAAACAGACATGCCATTTCAATAATTCTATTCAAATTAATGCCTTTCATTATACTCCAAACACAACATCAAAGGCTTAGATTGCACCCTGGCCCTTTGTGAGACAGAAGGAGTTCTGGTATAAAGATTTCCATCAGAATAGACGTTTGATGGGAGAAAGCTTTTTTGTCCATCAGGAAAGATAAGTTTCTTAATGGGATTAGAGGCTTTGGTTCTTGTGGATGAATGACTGCAGCAGCCTAGGAGGTCCTTTCCACTGGCAAATTTTGTCCCACAACTCACTGCAAGGGAGACATTCCACATAGGTAATATTTTATTTTTACTCTGTTTTTGTCTGTGAGAGAAAGGTCTGTTTTCCCAGGACTGCCAGGTCCTGCTGTTGGCTGGCAAGACAGGGGGGACTATGGTGTGTCTTGGAGAGAGCTGGGACTGCACGACTCTGATTGCCAGGATAAGCTCAGAGACACCAGTGTCCTCAAGGTTCCCTTTGCAGGCTCTGCCAGACCCCCTTCCTTACAGCAGACAGGGCAAAGACAGAAGGACAAGAACAAGCACAGTGGAGGGGTTCCTCTCCCGTGGTATTCAGGTTCAGGTATTCCTGTGGAGATTCAGGTTGTAGGGCTGTATTTACCTGTGACTCTGGCCATGACCCTTTGCCTTCCAGCAAGAGAACCACTGGGGGATTTGGGATCGTTCACGTGTTCCCTCCACCCCTTAGATTAGGATGTAGAGGGATTTGGTAGTTGTGTGTGCATTTCCTGCTGGATCACCTGCAACTGGGGAGCCATCCACCTCAAGCTGGTCCTGCAGAGAGTGCAAAATATGAGAAATTGGGTCCTCAGAGCATGGCCAGGGCCAGATCTTGTCCTGTTGTGGCACCACTCTGCAGTCTCTTCCATCCTCTCAGACTCCATCCTCCAGGAGCATTCATCACTGACCCAGGCTCTCACACCTACAGCCCTGTACTCTGCAAAGCAGGCTGGATGTACTCCACCCCAGGCAGGACTGATCCCTGGGAATGCTGGCACCTCTGTGGGCTTATGCTTCTCTGTGCACATGGTTTCATATGCAAACAAGCACTAAATGTCCTTGAGAATCAATGAAGAACTGTATCTCTGTTCATGGCAGGGAATGGGCTCACAGATTCCTGGTATGTAGTAAATTCTGGTTTTCCTATTTTGCCATTTTTTCTTCATCAGGAGCCTTTGATAGAGTTACTCTTTGTATTTTGGGCTATAAAGGCTCTTAATGAAGCCCTATTAGTGAACTAAACATAAACATTTCCTCCTTAAAGCACTTCATTATGCAATTGTAGCTGAGCAGAGCCTGCTGAAATGTCTCTGCATGTTCCTGGTTAAGGAGTCCAGTCTGTTTCTTAAACTGCAAATGGGTCACACGGTCATCCCCTCTGGCCAGTGGTAACTTGGAGGGCAGAGCTTCACCTGACTACCACCATCAGGAGATGTTCTCTGACCTCACACAGCCCAATTTTACCCCATTTTGGATCCACCTGTGGCTCCATATGGCCAATGTCAGCCCAATATATGAGCAGGGCTGGAAACCACTGCTTCCTTCATTGTTTGTTTCAGTGGTTAATTGGTCTCACAGTGAAAAACCTGTGCTTTCCCTCTGAATTGAATTTCGTCTGCCTCAATTGAATTCTAGCTGCTGGTTCTGACTGGTGCCATCCTTCGCTGGATTAAAGAAATGGTACTTATTCCTCACTGTCATGGTTTAACCCCAGACAGCAGCTAGACCCCACACAGCCACTCACTCACGCTCCCTGTGTAGGGATGGGGTGGAGAATCAGAGGAGTTAAAGTGAGAAAACTCACGGGCTGAGATGAAAACAGCCTCATAGGTGAACTAAACAAGAAATTCAAGCACCATTTCCGTGGGCAGGCAGATGGTCAGCCTTCCCCAGGAAAGCAGGGCTCCACCACGCCTCATGGTTACTTGGGAAGATACCTTCCACCATTCGAAATGTTCCCCCTTCCCCTAGATTCTTCCCCCAGATTTCTGTACTGGGCACGTTGCCATATGGTACAGAATGTCCTCATGGTCAGCTGAGGTCAGCTGTCCCATCTGTGTCCCCTCCCAGCCTCCAGCCCCCTCACTGCTGGGGTGGTGTGAGAAGCAGAAAAGGCCTTGACTCTGTGCAGGATCTGCTCTGCAATAAATAAAACATTCCTGTGTTATCAACACTGTTTTCAGCGCAAATCCAGATCACAGCCCCATAGTAGCTGCTGTGGAAAATATTAACTCTATCCCTGTCAAACACAGCACACTCATGAAGTTGTTTACACAGTTTATTTCTCCCACCTCTCTATCTCTTTTTTGATCAGTTACCTTGGGCAAATTGCCTTCATGTAGCAAACCTCCAATCTCACAGACCCAAAGCCTTTCAAAAATGTGGAAGAAGAGTCAGAATCCAGCTTTGTCTTGGACCCACCCCAGGAATCCCACTCACAGCCCTGGGTTTCAGCCTGCAGCCTTCTGCAGCTCTGCCATCAAAAAAGGAAAAATCATCCTTACTTTTCTCCTTTTTTTTTTTTTTCAGCTAGAGAATTATTAAACACCATCACTAAAGCAGAGCTCACTAAAAGAACTACTGAAATAGTGGAAACCTTCACCTACTTTACACAGAATTAAACGTGGCCTTTGCTGGTGGATCCTGAAAAAAACTGACTATTTATATTATAATTTTCTTAATTTGAAGAAGACAAATTGAAAGCAAGGTGTTTCATGTCTGGTTTCTGATCCATTTATGTTGTTTTTTCTCTGGACATCTTTCCATGGATCACCAAGACACATTCAAGCAACCACACAAGTAAAGTTAAATAGTGTCTTTTAAAGAACAGACATTGTCCTTGATGCCTAAAATGGCAGACTATTTGCTACACTCCTAACTCATACTGCTGTGTGTGAGAAAGACTTTTTTATCTGTTATCAGTGAGAAAATGCAGCTGCTTGTAGCCCTGGGAATCAGAGAATCCAAAACACCAAACAGCAGTAAGGAGAGCAAAGTTTCACCCCACCAATTTCTGCATTCTTCACATAATACTTGTGAGCACCACGGCATATCCCCAACCTTGACTTTAAGATGAGTAAGGGACACCCTGCCAAGCCTTATTATCCACTCACTTTTTGCCCTTTTTTACCAGTGTGATTGCATTTCCTCTGCCTATCACCGGATTTTCAGCCGTCTTTTCCCAGCAAATCAAAGTCCCATTTATTTCCCTGGACCGTTTTTCGTAGGCCATGATCCAATTGCCTCTTAATTTTCCCTTGGATAAATAATGTAAGTGAATTCCTCACTATAAGACAGCCTTCCCCAACATCAAGTCATCGTGGCAGCAGTTTTCTTATCCTCTTCTAATTAACTAAAGGTCTTTTTGGAAGGCAGAAACACAGAGTTGGACACGATACCAATAAGAAGACAGCAGCAATCTCCTAGTTCCTGCCTACTGTCTTGCTACTGAAAGATTCAAAGATATCATTCAGTCCCTTTCTTACAGCAGTGAACTGAATATCTATTATGAGCATTTCAAAATGACTGCCTCCTGAGGTACAGCTCCCTTCATTTCAAGTTTGCTGACCTGGGTATAGAATTTCTCAGGGGTTGCAGTAGAAGAATGCTTATTAAGAGGAGTAGCAGTGATGCCCAAGGAAGGGAGCACCTCGTGTGAGGTTAATATTATACCCTGAATGTGGTGTAAGTCAGCTCTGAGCTGATACAAAAAAAAGAAAAAAGGCTAAATACTTCTCAATGGACCTGTCCAACTGATGCCAATTTTAGGTCTCAGATCTGTCACTCAGGAAGGTGACCTGTGTATTCTGTATTAGTTTTTGCCAAAACAGTGTGTTATTAGTGTCACTTGATGCTGGTTGATGAGAGGAAACTGCCACTTGCTTTGTCCTTCCTACATTTATCTGGAATTGATGGTTCCCAAACCTCTGGATTGATGGATTCCTCTCACATGTCAAGGTTTCTTATCAAACCTACAATTAAGAATGTGAAGGGTATGATTTTCCTCCCACTTTAGGCAGGGTGTCTGGTCTAAACAGACACTTTGGGCTTCACTAAAACCAGTGAGGAAAATGAGGTGTCTCCAGAGGGTGAGGTGATACACTGCTAGGAAGTGTTCCTGTGAGGATGGGATGAACTGCTCCTTGGCATGTCCAGGCTCTCTTGGTGGGTTGCTAGACAGCTGCCATAGCTCAGAGACATAATCTTCAGCTGCCTAAATTTGAATCATCCACGCCCCACCCTTCACCTTAGGCTGACAACATCCTGGCTCTGAACCCTTGTAGCTCAGTTTAGCGTAGTCCAATTCCAGCCTGCAATACCCAGAGTAACATCATGCCAGGTCTGCAGCACAAAAATCACACTGCACACTCAGCTGCTTTGATGGGCTCTCCCTGAGCCATCAAAGAGACCCAGGCCAGCACTTCACCAGGCACCTGCCTCCACAGTATTTCACGAGTTAAACCGGATTCTGATCAGCAGCAGATGCTGCACCTCACTCTTGCTGTGATCAGCATCTGGCAGAGAGAAAATGGCTTGAACTAGACTCTGGAAAAATTAATTGCTGAAATTTAAGTGACAGAATAATAATTATTATAATTGGAATAATTGGAGTAATTGATAGTAACAGTTCCTCTTTGCATGCCCCTGGGGAACTTGCATTGCAGGCCAGCTCTGCGAGGTGCTCTATAAACACACAACAAGGAGAATTTCCTGGAAGCAGGGGCACAAAAGCATGCATGGTTCCTCGTCACTCTTTGTATCAGCTCTTCGTGCTGCCAGAAACAGGCAGCAAGAGTAAGAGAACCTTCAGGCTGCCCAATTTTAGGTTCACAGCATAACCTCACTTTGCTAATGCAAGGTGTGAAACAATAGGAAGCAGTGGAAATTTAGGGTGAATGAAGGGAAACAATGAGACCAATTTCAGGCAGTGGTTTAGGGAGCAGCCAGATGTGGTTTGGCAGTACTGGAGCAAACATCACAGCAAAACCAAGGTGAAGGGAGTTTACAAACATGAGCCCTAGTGAGGAAACACACAAAGTGGCTGGTTTGGGAGCAGCGTGGTTGGGGGATGCCAGGATTGAGAGGCATGGCAGGTGGGAATCCACTGCCCATCTCTGGGAGAGGATTGGTAGGGAGGGACCAGCCTCAGACAGCCTTTCCACAGATGCACCTTCAAGACAAAAGTGGTGGGGAAAGGTGTTCAGTGCTGCCTCTGTGTTCCCAAAGGCCATCTAGAGAGGGGAAAGGAAAGCACATCATGGCAATTTTTCCTTTAGATATGCTTTCAACCTAAACAGAGGTTTCTGATGTGCTGCTCTTAAGTAGTCATGTCTTAGAAACGTGGTGGAGAAAGGGCCATGGATATTCAGGGAATTTAAAGCAGACAGTGCAATTATGATAATTGGTTTTGACCTCCTGAAGGACCTGATCCATGGAATTACAGCAGTCCCGCCTGGCACTCGTGACTGGGCACTGACATGGGATGTGCATTTCAGAAAGCCATCCAGTCTTGACTTCAGAACCTCGAGTGATGGATAATTTTTCCATTCTTGGAAATTGCTCCAGTGGTTAATTGCTCAACCTATTAAAAAAAAAAAGCTGCACCTTATATCCACCTTTAATTTTTCCATCTTCAGCTTCCAGACATTGGATCTCATTTTGCTTTGTCTGCTCAATTAAAGAGGACTGTAATATCAAATACCATCTTCCTGTATGGATACCTATAGGTCAAATTACTTCTTACCCTTCTCCCTGTTAGGCTACATAGAATAAATTTCTTCACATTCATTTCCAAGTTTTCTTTTTTTCCTAGGCCTCCCCTCATTTTTACAGCTCCTTTTTTCAATCATTCAGTTTTCAACATCTTTCCAAAAGCTGAATACCAAACTTACAGGCAATGTTCAAACAAAAATCTTGGCCATGTCTTATACACCATGAAATTGTGGACCTGCTCCAAAAGCTCCACATCTCCCATGTCCTGAGGAGCCAAGAACTGGACACTGCTCCACTGACACAGGGCTCAGCAGAGGGTCAGGATCACCTCCTTGACCTGCTGGTAGTGCTCTTCCTAAAGCACCACAAGGAACCACTGGCCTTCCAGCTGGGAACATTGCTGGCTTAGGGGAGGGTTCTTGTCCACCAAGACCCCCAGCTCTGTTTCCTCAGCTCTGTTTCCCAGCAGGGCATTCCCCAGACTGTGAATGGGCTCCTTGCTCCCCATGTGCAGGACCTGCACTGAACTTCTGACAGTTCAGCTTTGCTGACTTTCTAGCAGTTCTTCTCTACCTTTCCTTCCAGCTTGTCAAGGTCCTTCTGAAGGGTTCAGAGCACACAGGGGTAAAGAGCAGCACCCTTGTGGAGATGCCAGGGAATAAACCCAGGATGTCATGTTAAAATAAGGGTTTTTTTCTATTTGAAAAAACATAGGGGTTTTTTTTCTATCTGAAAAAGGTTTATGATTGCCTAAAAGATCCCGTGGTGAAAGAATGAACATTAACTAACATGTTTCTAAAAAACCCAGAAACTTTAAAAGTAAACAAAAACAGTGAATGAAAGGTACAGAAATCTAATTAAAATCTGAAAATATGCAAAGAAGTTTTTTTCTCCCCAATACACTTTCCAGGGGGATGATTGGGTTAATTAAAGTGGGACTATTCATCTGGGCTCCACAGTTTTTCCCTTATTTTAAAATCCCTCCCTGTTTTAAGATGACACCATACTCTGGGCTCCTGTGGATCTTTGGTTTGGTAGGATCCTGAGAAATCTGGTGCTGGGTAAGTAACTCAGAGCATCTCAGCCCTACAAAAATCTGGTCAGATTTTTGAACAGACTGAGGATGAGCATGAATGCAGCAGACACAGAAACCTATGACTTCTGAGCATGCCAAAACCTGAGAAAGAGTTAATACAGCAAATAGGATAAAGGGCGCTTCTGGACGTAATTTACTTGGATTTTTCTAAAGGCTTTTTGGTGGAGTTCCTCACAGGAGGCTCTTAAGGAAAATAAATATCTGTAGGGTAAGGGGCAGCATCCTGTTGTGGGTCAAAAACTGCTCAAGCAACAGGATACAAAGGGTAGGAGTGAATAAATGATCCTTGGAGCAGGGGGAGGTTAAATGGGAAAGACTCAAGGGACTAGGTTTGGGAGGGGCATCACTGAAAATATTTATTAATGGTTTGGAGAAGCAAGAGGACAGAGCAAGAGGTGAGATCTATCCAGGTGGCATCATACTGTGTAGGGTTTTATTTGTTAGTAGAACAAGGAAAGAAATTGATGAAAGGACAGAACTATGAGGGATTGTGAGAAGCCCTAAAAAGATTTTATCAGACTGGGAGATGAATAAGCTGGAGGATTGTGAGATAAGTGCAAAACTGGGCAGTCATGGAAGCCTGTCTGTGCTTCACAAGGGCTCTGCAGGGGTGGGCTGGAGTTTAGCAGTCCTTTAAGGGGAGAGCAAGCCTACTGACATGGCATCAGGCAAAAGGAAGTAACCAGCAGCTGCTAAAGTTGGGAAAAGACAAGTTAAAAGCAATCCCCCAAAATGTAAGTCCCAAGCTGGTAGGCAAAGATCTTAACCCAGTTCCAGGAATGAGTCTCTCATCATTGTGTCACTGGGGGTGGGCGGGAAAAGAGGAAGTGAAACATCTGGAGGTGTAAAAAAATGCAGTTGTAAAAAATATTCCTGCCATTCTGTATCCCTTGTAAGGTTGTGAGATAAGCAAGTGTGAGAAAAACATGGGTGTAGGGTCCCTCGTGTTACCACAGGCATGAGAGTTCAACAAGGGGTGTCAGGGTGAGCACAGCTCTGCCTCCAGCTTGCACAAGGTCATGGGGAAAGAGGTCTGAGACTGGACTCATGAAACCCTTAGACACCACAGAACATCTGCTCTGGGGACAAAGGGGAACTGTAACACTCCTTTTGCTGGAATCACAGAGATATCCAGTGTTTTCAGCAGTTTATTGTTCAAGGGGCTTTGATAGAGCTGGTGAGGTGACCCTGTTGGCCTGAACACCATGGTAACGCTCAGAGCCTGAAACAGGACTCTTATGGCTGGTGAGGAGGAAGGTTGCAGAGTGAGAAAACAATTAGAGAACCTGGAGGATTTATCATCAGGCAGCTTTAAATGGTGTGCATGGTGTTGTCTCCTCGCCCTGGTGCCTCTCCTGGCCCTGGTGGTTCCTAGCAAGGTCCAAGTGCTGGCATTCTTGGACTGGCATTTTGCATGACAGTGCTGCTGTGTATTCTGTCCTCATGCCAGGGTGCCAGTCTGCCCTGTCAAGCACATTGGTGGCTCTTCTGCTAAGGGGAATTGTTCCTGTGTTGACCAGATAATGCCCATGAAGTCCAAGTTCCTCTGGCTGAAAGGCACAGAACAATAGCTTCAAAGCTTGCAACAGCATGAAATCCAGGGCTGGGCTGGTATTTTGTCCACAAATAGGGCCAATGAAATAAAAATATTCATTAATTTCTTTCCCCCACTCGGCTTTCCTAAACTAAGTTTTTCACTGTTTCACATTTTGGGTTCTGCACCACCGGTAACAGTAGCTGCCCTTTGTTAGTGACACCTGACTGGAAGAAAAACAGTATTTTCTTGTGTGTCCAAGCTCTCGTGAACATGCACTGCCTTTTCCTGAGCCTTCTGTCAGGTATGCTTTCTGCTGCCATTCATCATCCTTCACATTTTGTAATTAGCTCAAGCATGTGCTGAGAGGAACCAGCAAACAGATTCCCTGTTGCTATCCAGGCTGAAGATCTGAGCTGCCTCTGCTGCCTCAAGCCTGGAGCCTGATTTCCAGCCTGCACATCACAAGCAGCAAACAACAACCTCACCATGGCCTTCCATGCTGCTCTCCATCTGCAGGCATGGCTATCAAGACTTGCTCCTTCAAAATTGCTTCAGAGCATGCTGTTAGAGAGCTCCTCAGACCACGTCATCCTTCACCACCAGACACACCAGGATGTCATTTGCTGTTCTGGCTGAGCTTACTTTGAAATAAAACCTCGCAGTGCAGTGAGTTTCCAGCTGGCAAATGGCTGCCTCTGAGCAACACAGAAACCTTCTTATTCAAGTGTATGTGTGATTGCTGTAGCATCTCAGCATTTGGCAGTATTTATGCCCACAATGCCCTTGAAAGCTGGACAAGTGCAGCTGAGCTCCTTTTAACGATGGGGAATTCGGCCCCCCTCTAACCCAAAACTGCTTTGCTCACAGGCATCAACAAAACTCCTGGTGGAGGAGACTTGAAAGCAAGCCTTACCCTTTCTTACTTCTTAAACTCTTCTACACCTGAACTCTTCACATGATTTAAAATCCTTTAAATCTGCTGATAAAAAATATTCCTTCTGCTGCTCCATCAGAAAACATGTAAGTCACCCTTGCATTTTGCCTCTTGCCTACTTTCCCCATGACAAAATCTGGCCAGAGTTGAGGATGAGGAGCATTTTCACCAGACCACAGCATGAGCATGTTGACTATCAATTTTCGGCAGGTAGTTCATATCCTCAGTGATACACAGAGTTCTCCTTTCAACAGTTTTCCTGCTGTATTGCAGCTCCTTTAACAAGTTGCACAAGTTTTATTCTTTATCCTCAGAAAGCCTTCACAGTATCCTCTGAAGGAACCATTTCCTCCATGACACATTGCTGTCAGGAGTGGCTTTCCAGGTTTAGCTGCTTGATGTGATAACTGAAAACAAGCAGAAACAAGATTATTGTAGCCATAGCCCCCACTCTTCAAGCGTGCTGTCAGGGACTGGGGCTTTCTAAACTACTTTGTCTCCCAGGCTCCTGATTTCAGGAGTCTGCACAAATTCTGATGGGTTTCTTGGACATGACCTTTAACACCCAGGCTCAGCTCCACAGCCCCTCACGTTGTACTGACCTTTTGGCCATGGTAGAGATGCATTAAAACACTGACAGAAATTCAGAAATCCTGGGGCCAGATGGGAACTTTTGGATGTATTCTTCAAACCGGCAGTATAACACGTACAACAGAGTTTCATCCAATTATGCCAGCACGGAGCCTAGGAACATGTGATCATTGCAGCTGGTTGAAAAAATACTAATTACTTTTCAGAGGATATACACATTATATATCAAATATATATGCTAACATATGCAAATTTTCTTGTGTGCAAAAAATAAAAGTCTAGGGGGGTTCAGGATGTTTTTGCTGTCAGTGTGCCTGTCAGTTTGGAGCATTAAGAAAATGTTCCTGAAATAAAAGACATCTTTTCCTTCCTGGTGAAATTCCTGAAAACAGTATCTAAGAAAAGGCTCATTTTGTTTAAAAAAAGAAAATGTGAACCAACTCCAGCTGCTTTTCTACTCTGTGACCTTGAGGGAGCAGTTCATGTGTCTGGTGGAGGTTTCCAGCCCCTGAGGAGGCATCCAGGAGATCCCACCTGGCCTTTCAAGGGTGCAAGAGCCTGGCCTCCATTGTGTCCACTAGCCCTGTGCAGATGTTTAGGGTCCTTTGGAGTGCCCCCAAGGGCACCAGAGGCTGTGTCTTCCACTGCAATCAGACATGTATACACATTGCAACAGAAAATACAGAGCAGTTGGGGAGCTGTACTCTACAGAGAGACTTGCTGATGAATGCCTCCATGCCGGGCTCACAAATAATCTGGAGACAGTCATTTTAATTCCTGTGGCACCTTCCATCCTCAGCCACACTGCTCCCCACAAGTCATCTGGATGACAGCCTCTGCATGAGCACATCAGCATTTAGCTGGTCTCAGCCCATCGCAGCCTCCAAGGGAGCACATTTGCACAGAACCTGCTTTTCCTCCCCGGGCAGCCAGGGGACAGGGAGCTGCAGGGTGCCACTCTCCCTCCTAAAACTGCTGCACAACAGGGCTGGCAGATGACTGCAGTTTCAAGCACAGGCAGGGAAACAGGCATCTCCAGCATTTCCTACCCCTCTTGGTGCAGGAGCTGGTTCCATCCCTCCCCTGAGTGTGAAGCACCCAACAGAGCCCTTGCCTGCCTTTGTGACCCTTTTTTCCCCAAACCTCTGGAAGATGTGAGAGCCTCCCATCCTATCCAGTCTCATCCCAAGACCTTAATGCAAATTGTTTGAGACTAAGGATGTAATAGGAAAGAAGCTGGGAACTGAGCCATGCCATAAGGATAAGTGACTCGTCAGGTTACTGCAGTTCTATCTTGTCCTTTACACAGAGAACAACCTCAGGATACTGGGAGAGGGCTGCCAGCATGTGCATGGGAGGGACACCAGAGAGGTGCTGGGAACAGGATTCCCAGCCAACACTCTGTCCAGAGGGCAAGAGAAGGAGTCATTCACTATGGAGGACATAATGGGAAGCCCAGGACAAATGTGACCCATCTCCCCTGGAGTTGACATCCTTGGGAGGGATTCTCTCCCACGTGACTGATAACCCTCCATGATGTGTGGCTCCAAGGCCTTGGCTCAGTTATCAGCATCCAGGAGAAGCATCACACTCACTGTGTTAGGTCTCCCCTGCAGTGGGGAGGGGAAATTTTGCTGAAATGGGACAGGGGGGCTGGGAAATTTTGCTGGTGGTGCTCCTTCACCTTGCCTCTGTTATGGAAACCTAGAGCACCATCTCAGGGGAGCAGCAGGTCAACATTCCCCAGCCTAAATCTGCAAGCACCAAAGGCTGCAATGGTACCATGGTGTGGCCAGAGATGGGAGAGCACCTCAGGTGCCTGAACGAGAAGCCAGCGTGGTGGCATTTGACTGTAACCAGGGGGCTCAGGGCCATGCTTGGCATTGTTTGTATCTCTTACCTCAAGCCAAAGGAGTTAGCTCTCCCATCCAGAGCACAAGGCCTTTCTCTTTTCTTCCTGACCTCCTAATCAGACAAATATCTCCAGGATCCTCTTCCTGGCTGCACAGCTTTGTCACTTCAAACCACCAAGAGGACTGATTTCTGATTTACAGTCAGCTCTGCCTGAAAGAGTCCTGGAGTAGGGGTAAGGTCCTGAAAAAATGTTCTCTCCCAGCTGCACCCTGGCACAGTCTTTCCTCCACCAGACATCCAGGGAGATGCATCCAGAGTGGGATGCATTGTGATGTTTGCAGAGGGCTCAAGATCATGAATGGACGTGGCCCTTCACAGGAGAGGTGATGAGGCACATGACTCTACCTAAACTTCTCTGATCCTCCCCCTAGCATGTAGAACACCTCCTTACTTTCAGGACCATAGGGATTGTTTGTACATTCAGGTTTTCTGAGCTCCATCTTGCTCCATGTGCAATATCCTAGTGGTGAAGCCAACCACTCTGAGCTCCTTATTCCATCTCCTGTTTTCTGAGTTTTAAACACCTGGAGATCGCCTTCAGTGTTGCAATGCTCACATCTCAGTGAGTCCCACAGCCCACATGCTCCCAAAAATGTGGGCTCCAATGTACCACACTAATTTCTTCCTGGAAAGTGTCTGGCCAGGAACACATATCATCATGGACATAGTGACACTTCTCATTGCAGATCCCCAGGGACAACTCTTCTATGGCAATTTTTTTTTTCCTGGCTTGCAATGCTGCTGGATGACATTATTTTGATTAATAACTTATCCTACCATGCTGGAGCCTATGGGTCACAGACTCCTCCAGCAGAGAGAGGCTCAGAGCTGATGGCAGGTGTCAGCAGACAGAGAACCAGTATAAATGAAGTCATCCAAGATTAAGAAAGAGGAAAAGCAGACTGCAAGAGAAGGAAAAAAAATTTATAGTAGGCAGGTGGGAGGGGAGGGAAGAGGGAAGAAGGACAAACTCCATGCTGAAGTATTGGAGCTTCTTCCTTCAATACCCAGCTGCTGCTTGACTTCAGCTTCAGCAGCTCACAACTGAACAATTTTGTCATGTTCTGCCCCCATTTGGATGTACTGAGGGGTGGTTTTCCCTCATTGCTCCTTTTCATATCTCTGGTATCTATCTGCCCACCCTTCACCCTTCAAAACCCAATGCTGGGCTTTGCCAGCCAGTGAGAGCTCACAAGACCCAATTTTGAAACCTTGGTGAATCCTCTCCACTCTACCTTTGGACACTTTACCTCCTAGTCAGGGACAGGGACCTGCGGGAATTGAACTAATCCACTTCTCACCTGCCACCCAGCCAGCTCTCCACTTTCCTTGTGCCTCAGCTTCCTTCAGAGTACCCTCCCCACAAGGCAGCAAGGCTGGCCCAACCCATCTTTGCAAACTGCTTTCCAGCCCCCGGGGAGAATGGCAAAGTATGATTAATATGACTATTTATTTTGCAGGCATGCAGGAGGTAAAGGTGGAAGTGCTGAGACATATATTTGATTTGGCAAATTAACACATCATAAGACATAACCATAAAAAATGCACAGCCTCCTAACATTGCTTCACTACTTCCCCCCCACCCCTCATCCTGGCTGGATGAGCTGTAATGAGAGAGTAAGGTGAGAGAGCTGTCAAGATAATCTTCCCTGTTACACTCCATGTAGTTGCAGGGATGGAAGTTGCAAAAATAACACTTTCTGCAGTCTTCAGGCTAGACCTCCCCATTAGTGAGAAAGGCTGCACAGCCCTGCTGCTTTTAGGCACTTGCTCTGTGTAATGAGTGCCACCCACTGAGGAGTGAAGTGTTCTCTATCCCTCTGCTTTCCGTGGTGAGATCACCATGTCCAACAGGGATGTGCAGCAGGAGGAAGGCAGTGCAAGACATCATCTACCTCCTAGGCAAGGCTTGTGGGGCAGATTTGGCAGAACTCTTCTTGCTTTCCACTGTCATTTGGTGGGAAGGTAATGAGAGGTCTCAGTGCATCATTACAAGAGTGCACTCACGTGCTGGCTGAGCAGCCTGGAGGTGCCAAGGGTCAACAGTCCTAGGGGGCAGTCCCTCCCCAGAGCTGGACACAAAATCTGGGGCACTTCAGCCAGAGCCAACCTCCTCCACCTCCCTTTCCTAAGCATGGAAACCTTCCTCGAGGTCCCTGCTGTAGGGTGAGGTTGATCACAGAACACGAGAACTTTATTTCTCTCCAGAGAAGAGAAGGTGAGCTTACTGGTGACAAATCAAGTTTCAGTGCTTACACAGTGAAATTGCAGTGTTGGTGGCTGGAGTAGGGGGCATCATTGCCAAAACCAGGGTGTGGCTCCAGCCTGGTGGACCCGTGTCTGGGTCAGGTTGTCATGAGGTCTTTTACAGCCAGGAGGAGAAAGCTGCAAGTGGCAGGTCCAGCACAATGCCCTGGGATTCAATTTTTTAGTCTCAACCCCAAATACAATGACTTATTCTCTGCACCACCAAGAATGATGTGGGTCTCTGGGGAAGCCTCCCACCCTGAAGTGGTTATCAGCCAGCTGGGTCTAGCTGATAGAGTTAGGGAGGTGCTGGAGCAGGACAAAAGTGGGCAAGAGCCAATGATGCATTGGGAAAAATGGATGAGAATGTCCAATGACCTGTGATTTCAGGTCGTGGTTGTCACTGGTGACACCACTGCCTGGCTTCTTGTATGATTTGAGGCAGGATGCAGCTGTGTCTGTGCATTCAAGGGCTCAGCTGGCTCTTGCAGGTAACAGCCTGGCTTCTCACACTCACAGCTCGGGACCAGTGAGAACTGCCTTCTGCCATTCCAAGTTTTCCAGGCACTGGTCAGAGCTGCATGAGCAGCTCTCTCTCAAAAACAACATGGTATAGATTGAAATAAAATGTCAGCTTAATTCTAAATCAAGGGGTTTGTCATTCACAGGCTGCTGCTTGCTAATAACCCTGACACATTTCAAGGCAGAGCTGGATGCTTTTCCCTGAGATATTCTGTGACCAAGAATATCCTTCTGCTGCGGGCAAGTGGGAAGCAGCCACTATTCCTCACAGACCTGGGAACACCAGGTGTCCAGAGGGCTGTGTGGCTTTGTCACCTATACAGGATTTTTCCATGAGATGATGGGAGGATGTCTCCTTACCTAAGCAGGACAATGGCAGAAGTTATGTCTGAGTGCTGAATTCCCAGCAAGACACATCCACAAAAGCTTCCAACCTGGCTGGTGGCATGGTCAGTGCTGCAGAAGGTGAGGTCAGCTGGGATCCTGAGAAAACACAACTTTATTTCCATCCAGCCATGCCGGGCTTAGGCAACCCAAAACCAGGGAGAGCTCCCATCCCTGTGCAGGCTGGGGACTGACCCTGGAGCATGCAAAGGGAAAGAGACATTAATAAGAGTGAAACCTAAAGACTGTCTGAAAACACATGTGCTGCTGCCAGTAAGGAGGGGAAGAATTTTGAATTCAGTTGAGGCTTTCTCTGGCTCAGGGTGACCTTTAAAGAACCCACATCCCAGTTCACACTTTCCAGCAGAGCTGGCAATGCAGCTGGTTCTCCGTTCTCATCATGACCTTTTTTTTCTTTTTAATTCTCTTTTTTTTTTCCTTTTTCAGCTGAAATATTTATGCAGGTTTTTAGAGGTGTAGCTTTCATCACTCCAACCAAGAGGAAATGGTCATATCGCAAAGCAGGTTACAGTATACGGCCCTGGGGATAGCAAGGCCTTTGGTAACACTTCTTCCCATGGCCTTTCTCCTAGGTAACCTAAGAGCAGGAAGGTTTATGAAGCTGATCCCATCAGACCCCACGGAGAGATTTAGCCTAAACATCTGAAGGAGGAGAGTCACAGAGAGGAGGGAGCAGAGGGAGAGGGTTTGTAGCAACAGCTTGAAATAGGGGGGAATATTAGGACAAGAACATAAAGGAAGTCGGAGAAATAACACCATCTCATTTACCACTCAAGCACGCAGTGTTTGTCATATCGAAATAAAAACAGTGGGGAATGATTCCCCAAGGAGACCTCCTTATCTGACTGCATTAATGCAAGATAGACCCTTGTGTACATGCAGGCAGTAACACAGACACTCGTGCAGACACATACACACACACAGAGGATTGGTTTGAGAATGGGAAGGGAGGAAGGCAAGAAATCTTTAATCTTCACTTTCAGAGCAATAAGCAAGTGCATCATCACCTCTGTGCTGCCCACAAAAGCAGACACCATCCATTTCCCCACTGCTCTACCTGTAAGAGAATGGCTCTGGCAGGGAGGAGCTGCCTCAGTGCATATCCATACAACAGCTTGAAAGCAGGAAAAGTACCATGTGCAGGAGTGGCAAGAGAAATCTAGTGCAGAGCTGGTCCTCAGTTTGCCTGATGTCCTGGCAGAGCCCACAAAGATGCCAGAGGCACCACAAGCCCCAGTGCAACGGAGCCACTGTGTCCCTGCTCAGGCAGCCCTGCAGCAGGACCTGCAGCCTCTGCAGAGGAGTTCAGCTGTGCCATGGGCTTGGCTCTGAGCATCTTTTCTGCATCCATTAAGGTTTTCCCTTCTTTACCACCCACTGATTTACACTAATCCTGTGAGCTTTGTCCAGCCTCCTGCTGGCTCAGCCTGAGGCTTTTCCAAGCTTCTGGCAATCCTGTGCCATCTCACTCTTTTCTGAAAAGCAGGGAGAAGAAGAAGGTGTTCCCCATAGCTTATAAAGCTGTGATCCTAAAAAAATCCTGTTGGCCAAGGTCATCTCTGTGGAGCATTTAGAGATCAATGCTGAGCCCTGCTGCTGATTTCATCCAGTGCAAACACATAACTACCAGCAATCTTGATGCTCTAGTGCTGGAAAGCAATGTTTCAAACACAATCTTTTAAGAAGCAAAAGAGACCAAGCAAACAGGTGCCCTATGAGCTTGACAAAAACTCAAATCCTCTTCAGGGGGAAATTAGCAAGCACTGCTGCTGGCTGGATCCAATTTATTAAGGTCCCAGAGAAAGCTACCATGAAGAAAAGAGATAAACAATCTTCAGAGAGAACAATTGCAGATCAGTTGTGACATAATCAGGAGACCAGTTTCTCAAGGATGGAGAAAGGGGATGCCAGGCCTTTCTCTCATTAATCAGAATTAAAAGCCAGAAATATGCTGTCTATCTCTGCTCTACAGCAGTGCTGCAATTGATTGCTAATTGTTCTCTTTGAAGATTATTTATCTCTTTCCCTCAGGATCGTTCCTTCCTCCCCTCTCTGTTTCTTACCATAAAAAAGAATGACCCTAAAGTGTCTTAAAAGGAGAATTTGCAGAATGAGAGATGCTTTGCAGTGTCATTACGAGCTCACAAGCAGCTGGATTGGGGACGAATTACACATTATGGCCACAGTTTTGTCTGTTTAGTGGGAAAGGGCAGATTGTAGCTTTAAGAGAAGTGTCAGAGGGTTGATATATGAGAAATCAAGCTGAATTTCCTTCTCCCTGGCTCTCACTGTTCTTGAGATAGGCACTATGTGATGTATGAAGCAATGTTTGCAGCCCTGTGAGACCTAATCTGGTAATGCTGGTAACTGCAGGGTCCTTCAAAGACCTTCCAAACCCTCTTTCTGCTCAGCAGTTTAAGTTGAGTTGAGATGGTAAATGAAGTATCTATGTGCATTTGAGGGTCATCTTATAATTTATTTAGATCTTTCCCATATTACAAAATTCTGTTTTTGTATGAAGTACATTACTAGAGCCAACCCACCAACCCAGGAATGCCAACCAGAAAGTTTTGGACCCTGTTTAAACCCTTTGCCAAGCAAGCACCGGGAATGGGAAGATGCCAAGAATGAGACCACGAATGCTGCTTTTGGGAGGTGGTTTGTAGCTGGAAGGGCAAAGACTTGCCCATTACTGCAGTCTCCACATCCTAGG
Source organism: Peucedramus taeniatus (assembly GCA_013400575.1). Classification (NCBI taxonomy): domain Eukaryota; kingdom Metazoa; phylum Chordata; class Aves; order Passeriformes; family Fringillidae; genus Peucedramus; species Peucedramus taeniatus. Next base: position 56,310 of record WBNO01015786.1, read on the forward strand.
TGCTGCAAAGAGAGTGCATGGGTGACCAAGTGTCACAGTCTGGTCCCCTGTGAGCCTCAGAATGATGTCCACACCTGCGTGTCTGCATGAGACATGTGAGGAGAGGGACTGTGCTGGGAAAGAACGTGGAAAACTCTCCCTGCCTGCCTGGCTGGAGGGAGCCCCAAGGGGCAGCTGTTCTGCCCTCTCCTCTCCTTAATTCTCCTGGCATAGCTCACTTCCAAATACAGGTCTGATGAATTCCAAGCTGTTCCCAGCTCGCTGTGCCTGTGATGTGCCCCAACACGCTGCACTAAACCTCTTCTGGTGCCCAGTGCACTCAGACACCACGTTTTGACTGTTTATTAGTTTCTGTGTTTTTTCCTAGGTCTGAAGCAGGGGATTTCTGCCCTTTCCTTTGCCAGACTGTGCTTGCTTTTACCTCCCAGCCTGGCATGAACACTGGATGCAAATGGGTCTGTGTCCCAGAGCATCATTTTGCTGCCCTGACAAGCAGCAGGGAGGGCACCCCTGGTCATTGCATGGAGCATAGCCAGTCCCGAGGGGAAGAGGTCTATTTCCCTGTGGAAAGGCTCAGCCTGATGGTTGAAAATGTGCTATGAAACCCTGAAAGCAGCATTGCAGGGGGGAGTCAGCCTGGCATGTGTCACCTAACCCTCACCTCACCATGAGTAAGAGGGAGGGAGCAGCACCTATCCCCCAGGGACCCCAATCTGTCATGGGAAGGGAAGAATGCAGTGAAGGGAAGAAACGCCCATTGTCTTCACCAAGATTTGTTTGTTTCCCTCTGCCTGTCACATGGAGATCATCAACCCAGAAGGGTTGGCAAGACAAGATCTGTTATTGGGTGGAGGCGTAGGGGCCCTGGACTAGAGGCAGCTAGGGGAGGGTGGAGGATGATAATTATTATTGCAGAAGAAATATCCAGCTGTGGAATCAGCACATATCATTAGACTTTAAAACTGAGCAACACAGAAAGGTGACCATGACTGGAAAAATCCAACTATAAGCAGAAAGTTCCCCACCCCACCTTCTCCCAGCTTCACCTTTCCTGCTTCAGCATCCACAGGCTGGGGAAGGTTTCCTGGAGTAAAAGAAATGGCTCCGTTCTGGATAGACATAAAACTTGCTGCCCTCCCTTTGAAATATCTGTTTTCCTGTTGGGTTGTTAACTGGAGCCTGTGAAAGTATCCACGCTCAGGTTCTCCCTCTCTGTGTAGCTACACACAAAAGTGCTGGTTTGGAGGATGTGACACTTTAGGAAAGGACCTTGATCCTTCCCTCCAAGCTCAGAGTCCAGCGTGCTCTCTGCAGTTGGAAAAATATTTTAACTTGATTTCACCACTTGCTGTTTCCTACAAAGATTCAGAAGGGAAAACACACTTAAAATACCTCTTCCACTTCAGTTTCTCAACTTGAAATGGTCATTAATTTTCTTCTTACTTGCAAATGACATTGTCCTTCACTTCAGGGGAAAAAAAAAAAAAAGAGATTTTTTTAACAAAATATGTAATGGTAATGAACTGATTTTGATTAAATTCTTGATGGAAAAATTCAACAGGTCCTTGATTAGACTTTTAATGAAAATCAGTGATGCAAAGTAGCCAACAGCACAGAAGTCAGAGCACTCAGGGTAGGCAAGGGGGAATCAGTCTGGCTGAGACTCATTTCATCCCTCCTGCACCAAGAAGTGGTCGCTGGCTGTTGGCCAGTCTTGAGCACTGCTCTTTTCATTTCTTTTCCCACAACCTATAAATACATTTAAAATAAAATTAAGAAACTTGGTTTCATTCCAGTTCAAGAGACAGGGGGAAAAAAAAAAGATGAAAAAATAAGCAAAGAAAACAAAAGGCAGACTTTTAATAAAAATTTTTTCCCTGTAAAATAAAACCATTGTTTTACAACTTTACTGATAGAGCAGGTGTCAGGGTACATGTGACTTGGTGGAAAGGCATGTCAGCTTTGTTGCATGTTTGAAGTATGCAGAAATCTTCCCTATAACACCATCCAAAATGTTTTGTACCAGCAAATATTTGTCTTCTGCATAGCAGTAAAAGGGATTGTTCTGTAGTTCTCTGCACTGGGGTCATTCAAGTCCTGGTACAACAAATATTGCTTCTAATGAGAGAGAGCAGCACTTGATCTCTGGCTAAAGGCAATCAAAATCCATTTGGCACGGTAAGTCCAGAGAGAGAGGAGGAGAACAAGAACTCAGCGAACAAAAGGAACCACAGCAGCATGAGGATCCTAGAGAACAAAAGCAGGTGAGAGCTAGCCAGGAGTACTGTGAGGAAAGCACCAAAAACCACACAAAGCCCCCACAAGAACTTCCTTTACGCATGCTCTGGCTCGGGCTGAGTGACCTCCCAGTGCCCACGGGGGAAGCAGAAGGGCAAGCTGTCCTCTGGTGTTTTATTCCCAGGGTAAAGAGTGGCCCCTTCCTCTCAACTGTCCCCCTGGAGGTCACCCTTCATGGAGATAAAAGCTCTTGGGCTGCACACAGGCTTCGTGCTGGAGGCTCCCACTGGGTCCCAGTGACTGTGGGCACTCAAGCCCTCCTGCTCCTGGGGGTCACTGGGGTGGTGTCTTAAAATACAAGTGATTTCAGCTGGCAGGACCTTTGCAGATACAGGCATTGCATGCATCCATCAAGAGCCCAGGTGTTTGAGAAGTTCCTAATTGAGGGAGGTTAGTTGTGATGTCCCTCTAAATCTCACTGTGCTGAGCAACCAAACAGGCAAAGACAAAAGGCCCCTGTGTGGCCTGGAGAGAGGCAGAAGTGCTGCTGGACAGAGTAGCTTGGCATACCTCTGTGGAGGGATGAGCTGGGGAGGAGTCATGGGAACAATGATCACTGAGCCTTTAAATACCATTTCTGGTGTGTAGGAGCATGGGCTGGTGCTGCCTGTTGCAGGGCATGCGCACAAAGGTCAGGTTTGGGGAGCAAAAGCAGCTGCAGGGATAACCCTACTGCAGACAGCACCATGCTGTTCCCTCATCCTGGCTGCTGGCACTGCCAGGCTGCAAACCAGAACCACAAACCCACTCCTCTCCAGGGACTACAGAGACAAGAAATGGGCTTTGTCTCTGTCCTGTAACCCAAACGTGACACTTATGCTTTTACCATCTGCAAAATGAGTGTTTTACACAACCTCCCCTGAGTCTGCAAAGGAACAGAGCTGGACACCGTGTCTGGCAGGCTGCAGATGCCAGTTCACATCAGTCACACAGGTCTTCCATCAGGCTCTTCCCTGTGGTACCCTGACTCTCTAGCCAGTGATAAATCACTCTGCACAGGGAGCTCAGGTGGAGAAAGGCAATAGAAGCTGCTAAAGGGCAGCAAAGTGAGAAAAGAGCCATCCTCCATACAGATGTCCCTTGTACCACAGTTAAAGTGGAAACAACATGCCACAACAAAGAGGGGAAGTTAAAAAAAAAGCAAATATGTCCCTCCACTCCACAGCTATCACCTGGGAGTTTGCATAAAGTTTATGACACTCTTTCATTGCTAGAAACCAGCAGTAAAGGAGCCAGACATTTATTTTGCAGCTTGGCTCTGCTCCTTGAGCAATAAATGCTGCACAATGTGGAGCCAGGTCTGCAAACACACTGTGCCTCTGCAGGAGCAGGGCTGAACACTGCAAGGTGGTCCTGGGATGCTCCTAAGTACCTGGAGGACAACAGGGAGAGAGAAAATGAATGCATCAGTGCAGGCCTGCAGTGATTATGAGGTGTCTGTGCACCATGGTAGCTGCTTTCTATGGGGCAGAGAGGACAAAACAGGGCTGTGATGGTTTTTAGCTGAGGATCAGTGGGATCACTGAGGTGTACCACCATCCCATTTGTTTGTGGATAAACTGGAGCATGACAAGGAGGTCTTCACCCCCACCAAGCATCCCCCTTCAGCCCTCTCAGCCACCCTGTGGAGCATCTTTGGGTGCAATGCAGACCCCCAGGACATAGGGAGATAGAAGATTCTATCAGGAATCCTTTGTCTTTGTTCTGCTCCTCTGCAGCTGCTCCTTGGTGAGGATGAAGAGAGTCTCCCACATGAAGAGACTTCAAAGTGAACAGCAAAACCAGACTGGTGGGACCTGTCCTTGCCCTCTGATGGCAGGGACATGGAACATCTTTGGAGGAGCTGGGGACCCTCAGTACTCTCTGTGTTTGCTCAGGGCTGACATGGCTCCAGCAGGGACATGGCTAGAGCCAGTCAGAGGGCAGAGCCCAGGCTGCCTGAGCCAAGTATCAGGACTCTGAATGACCACAGGTATCTGTTTATTCTCATTTCTCTTCCCATAGTTACATGAGGGGCCCAGTGCAAGTTTTCCAAGCTCTGAGTACAAAAAAAGCCCCCACTATCTGTCTGAAAACACCTCACTTTGAGAGAGGCAATACAGTTTGTTGTGGGAATGCCAGCCAGGTCTGAAACCATACAACAGATCAGGACAAAGCTAAGAAGGCAGCAGACCCCTTGCAGGGAAGCCAGGCTACCTCCTTCAGGAATGCTTTTAGGAAGACAAGCTCCATGGGCAGCTGTGCTCACCTCTGGTACCAGGATCTAGGTAACAGCCTGCCAAAAAGATACAGTGGTGTCCCACAGTGCTGGGGAGCAGAGCTGCAGGAAGAGAGGGGTAAAAACCCAAATGAGCACAACCTCCAACTCTCCCTCCACAAGTAAACTGCCCCAGAATAAACTTTTACAGCAACCAGGTAAGATTGTAATGTCTGAGCACCCTGTAAGGGACAATTAGGATGGAAGAAATTCACTTGGTTTCAAAATGCCTCAAAGTTGCATTTCACAGCCTGCCCACTGAATGTCTACTGCCGGAGTTTATCGCACTTGCACAGATCTTCTGGTGTGACTCCAGCTGGATGCTGCACCCTGGGCACCTTCCAGCTCATTAGCTAACATCTGTCTGACATGCTGTTTGTTTTCTCACCCTCATGCAATAGGGACAAGCCAGCTAAGGAAGGCTTTTGATCACTGGGTTGTTTTGGGTGTTGGGTCACTCTTCTTTTGCTGTGAGTTGCTGGTGAAGGAGGCACCATCTCTCCAGCAGAGCCTTTAAGCACACAGGGACTGTTGGGACACCCATGGTTTTGCACACACAGGGGCTAAGCCAGCAGTCCCTGGAGAACAGTGCCTGAGAACTCTGTTTGTCACTCACAGAGCTGCTCCAACAGCTCCAAGATACAGCACAAGGCTGCATGCTCATCCATCCACATGCGTAGGAACTGCTTCAGTCCCAGGGACATTGATGTTTCTGCTGCTTTACTGGGAATAATACTTCTCCATACAGTCTGAGAAAGCCACTCTTCTTCCTCCCACAGTAGTCTGGGCCTCATCTGAGTCCTGCCCCAAACTCTGTCTGGGGACTCAGACTTGCAGGAGTCTGCTTGCAGGGTGCTGGCTTCCCGTGGATCAGCCAGGCCTGGGTGAATGTTGGCCCATGTGCTCCCAGCCCTGGATGAACACATCACCAGGGCATCCCACACACACCTCTGCCCACACTGACCAAGCCAGGCTGTACAACAGTCACCATGGCTCATTTTGGGATGGGTATGGCTCTGAGTCCGGGTTTGGGTCTGGCTGGAGCAGAGCTCTTACTCCCTTCTCTGTGGCCCAAAGCAAGCATTCAGTCTGTGTGCTGCCTGCATTTCTACATCTGGACAGCACTCCCACCAGAGAGCTGTTTGCAGCCAATACAGGCATTTTGGGGGCCTCAGCTGATTTGTGCTTTCTGCTCCCTTCTCTTCGGCTCCCTGCTGGAGCTGCCCTTGCCACACAGCCTCCTGTTGCCTGCTCCAGGACTGTTTCCACAGCTATGCAGCAGCACAGGGGTTGTGTGTGTAGTAACACCAGCATCCTCCTCTTAATCTGACAGCAGGATAAGGAGGAAAACCGAAGTCCAGGAGGTAGAGTGGCCTGTGGGTCCATGGGAGATAGTGGTGGAGATGATACATTCCAGGCTGGTTTGGTTTTGAACCAGACCACATAACCCCTACCCCAACCACGGAGTATGTTCATCTCTTCCAGCTCCACATCCAACCTGGCTGCACAGCCAGTGATGCCTCCAGAAGCTGCAGGAACGCCACCTTAGTGACCCTTCATCTCACTACAGTGACCAGGGCAAGTGCTAGACCTGGGCTTGTCTTCTGGGAACCTCCAGGGGCCTGGCAGTCTCTGCAGTTCTCTCCTTCTCCGCTCCCCAGCTGGCATCTGTCCTGATTTGCACGCCCAGAAATTCATGGTACACTGATAACCCAATGCAAACAGAGAAATCCCAGCATGAAACGTGGCCCTGAGCACACCGAGCATCTCCTTGGTGTTGTTTGTGATTACAGAGGCAAACAGTCCTGTGAGCAGTGCTGCCAAGGGCTCCCTGGAAGACCCCCAAGCTCGAGATAGCAAACCAGTCTGTTGATGGGGCACAGAGGAGCAGAGAGGTGGCTTTTCCCTCCTGTTCTTCTGATTCAATTATTGTGCTTCTGATTTAGCAGGCAGCTGGCTTTGGAGCATTCGCAGCAGTCAGGGCTCTGTGTGCCTGGGAAGCCCTCCCATTGGCATGGGACAAGCCCAGGCATCTTCAGCTGCTTCCTGCTTTGAAAAAGAATTCATCCGTGGTGGAAGCTGGGAGGCAGACCAAGTACAGACATTTTGGCATTGAAGTAGCAGGTACTGCATTGTCCTGAGATGCCTTTTTCTCTTCTGACTTGCTGATGCCAAGTCAGGGGGTTAGAGGGGAGCTCAGACCTGAGAATAATTTTTATCAGCTTTCCATATCCCCTCAGTCTGCATATTCCTACACCACATAAGTTCAACTCTGCCAGACCTTCTCACGGCATCAAAACATTTTGCTGCTGCCCAGATTTTCTGTTGTTACTGATTTTGTTTGTTTGTTTGTTTAATTATCACTCTGTGGAAAATTTCGAAACAGCAACTGTTCCATCCCTTTTGGGAAAAAAACAAGCAGACACTGAAATGTTGTGATTCCCCTTGGAGTGAAAATCCCACATCTCAGTGGCAGAGGTCAGTGAGTGCCTTGATTCAGCTGCCCTAGGAGGGTGTCAGGGAAGGAGGTCCTAAGACATAGCTGCACCCTTGGTAAAGGCTGGGATGAAGCCTTCAGTGCTCTGGGCATCTTCTGCCCTTATCCCTCAGGAAACAGAACCTACAACCTGCCAGCAGCTCCCACTACAAGGCAGTTGGAAAAATGGATCCATGCAGGTCACCTGCAGAACAAGTATTGTTTCCAGACTGCTTCTCCAGGGATCTTATTCTTCCCTGTTTCAGGTGAAGCTTTTCTAACATCTGCCCTTTTTGTGTCCTTCTTTTACTCTTGACTACATCACCCCAAGTGCAGTGATCTGCTCTAGCAGGGAGGTTAGACTAGATGATTTCCAGAGGTCCCTTCCAGCACCAGCATTCTCTGATTTTGTGATTCTGTGACCTTCTCTGCCTCCTCAATCCCTTCTGGGTTCTGATATCACTTCTCTGTTTTCCCATCAGGAATTTCTGCTCTTTTCTTGCCCCAGAGCTTCCTTCATTGCCTGAAGCTGCTCAAGGCTTTGGGGGGATGAAACAGGAAGGGAAGGTGTGATCTTTCCTGGCAAAGCCTGAGATATGGAAGCACCCCTAATAGTGCACTGTGAAGCTGCTTTGCTCTTCCACTTTGCTCTCCACAGTGCTCTGACCAGCAACAGAAGAACCAGCAGTGTCCATTCCCACCTGGTGCCAGGACTGGGTCAGTGAACATTGAGTGCCCAGGTGCTGCTTGCAAACAAGAAAATGAGGCCATGGTCAAGGCTCTTACAGGAGATGGCACCACGACCCAGCATCTCCTCCAGGACAGCTCTGCTGCCTTTCTTTCCCCTCCAGCTTCAGTGAGCTCCAGCACATTGTCTGGCTTGGACCCCTGCAGGGCCCTCTTTCTCCAGACCTTCTCCATCCCTGGACTGTAATTCCCCTACAACCTCTGCCCCCTCAGGGCTGTTTTTTCCCCCTCCTCTAATCAGCATCACTTACGGCTGGCTCTGCTGTGGTCTCAGCATGCAGCTGCTGGCCTGCAGCACCATAACTGAGTCCCAGGACTCAGCAGCAGCTCCTCTGAGAAGACAAATCGGTCATTATGCATCTGAACAAATAGATTTCATATTCCAAATGGAGAGATCTGTCAGCAGCTCCATTCCTCTGGGAAGCCATGAATGTCAAGCCATTTAAGAGCCCTTTCCTAATGATGCCCCTGGTGAGCAGCCGTGAAGACGTATAGCCCCAGAGCTCAGCAAGGGTTTGCTGGAGACTATCAGGGTAGAGGGGAAGATTAGGAGGCATTAGCACAGCAGAATGTCTCGTTCAGCACTTCCTCTGGAGTCCTACACAGCAGAAAAGGATCGCGAGGCATGGGCTCAGATTAATGGGTTTTTCACAAGCCAGCTTTGTCTTCTGACAGAGGAGAAAAATGATTGCACACACACACACACAAGCACGCACACGAATGAGGGGAGATGGGCTGTTCTGCCTGACTTGTACATTTTGTAATGGAGAGCCTGGCTGGAAGGAGAGGGAAAAGATGAAGTAGGGCAATGGGAATGTGATCCCTCTCTGACCTGCCGTGATGCTTATCAACTGCAGACCCTGCAAGGTTTGTCCTGGCACTATTCCCCCTGCAATCCACAGACCTGTGAAAGGCAGCTCTCTGCTGGATTGGGGGAAAATCACACAGGTTTGGAGAGTCTCTCCCAGGCCAGCAGACTGCAAGAGCTGACTGTGACCCCCAGCAGCATCGACAGGGTTAGAGTGAGCCAGGAGCTAGCCCTTGCAGCTAGGACTGTCCCCATGGGCAGGGACCAGGGCTTCCTGCTGCCAGACAAAAGGCATGGAGACACAGCGATGTCTCAAGCCCATCCACATGGCAAGTCCATGGTTTCCCCCCACTGCCCATGTAGGTGCTCCAATCTGGAAACCAAACAGTTGGAATTTACGTTGAAAACATTCAGGTTGTAACACTGCCCAAGTCATGTATCCTCTCCCATACCATTCTTTGCTAGATTTGCTCCAAATTTACCAGGAGTGCTAGTCTCCCAAAAGTCAATTTTTTTGCAAATTGGGGTTTTCCAGGATGTACACCTGACTGAGTGTCACAAGGCACTTTGGAAATCCCTCACAGATCTGTTATGTGGCAACTTCTTAAAAATTAGCACTTGTGTTTTGGACAAAACAAAACAAACATATTCACACTGAGGAAAGGTGGCCAGAAGCAAACCCCTGGCTTCAAAAAGCACAGACAATTTCAATTAGCATTCCCCAACACCCCTAAACTTAAACACTCATGCTGATAAACACTGCCTGTATACAAAACGTGGCCCTATCTTCTTCTAAATGTGTGTACCAGCCTGCATGTTATCTCTTCAGATGGAGCCATTTGTATTAAGGGAAGAAAAATGCAAGTATCTAGAGGCCACCTTTAATAAAGTATTTGATAGAGTGCCTTGCAAAACCCTACCTGGCAAATGAATTCGAATTGGAGTGGATACAAGCTGAGACACCTGACGGAAAATTGGCTAAGAGGTGTGTAAACACAGAGCCATGATAAACTACAGGGGTCTGCATGGGGAGGAAGGTGTCCAGAAGGTGCCACAGGGATCGATGTTAGAGCTGGTCTAGTTTAACATCTTTATTAATGACAGGGATGGAGAAGTAAACAACACATTAATAACACCCCAGGATGATACTGAACAGCATAATTCCCTAGACGGAGCCAAGAGAAGGAATTTTGCAGAGCAAGGGCTGACCCTGCATAGCTTCTTGCATTTTTTTATCAAGATCAAGGGGTACATTGGGCACCTGAGGTGGGGAAGGGGCTGAAAGGAATCTAGAAAAGGAGCCCAGGATGGAAGCATGAGATGAATAGTGTGAGATAACTGAGGGACAGAAAGTTTGGGTCAAATTCCATTTTCTAACCCCCCCCGAGATCCTCCTTTTTCCCCCAGGAAGGGCACTACAGACAACAGGCCATACCAACTGGCAGCTATATCTCCATAACTAGATGCTCCCTTCAAGATGCTGTGCCCCTCCAAGGAACCTTCAGGCAAGTGCAGAGATGCTGTCGATCCCAACACCAGAGACACTGCACCCGTCCAAGGGAACACTGTGTCAGTAATTGATGTGTCAGGATAAATAGCAAGCATGAAGTGATCCGTGAGATCTCTGCTTTTGGAAATTGGTGATTGCTTAATACCAGCAATTGTCATTTTATTTCATTTATGTCATCTTTTGGAGCACGGTCCTGGCTAGGGAAACACACACACACTCTCTCAATACTTCAGAAAGACTAATTTCCCACGTTTCAAGGGAATTATGAGCAAAACTCTTGGGGAGAAAGATGAGGGCAGGAAAATGAGATGATCAAAGCTGAGCAAGTGGGAGAGAGTGCAGGAAAGAGCCACCAAAAAAAACTGTGGAGCTGGAAGAAAATCAGCCTTGCAATGAGAGACTGAAAATTCTTGATCTGTTTAGCTCATCAAAAAGAAGATTGAGATTTAACTGATTGCAATGTGTAAGTACCTTCCCAGGAAGAAAATACAAGGTGTGAAAGGCTCTTCAATCACATGGGGAAAGGAACAAAAGAGCCAACAACTGGAAATTAAGGTCAGACAAATTCCAGCAAGATGTAAGGCCCACGTTTTCAGCAGAAAATGTGACCAGACATTCAGTCAAAATCCCAGGGATGTGGTAATTTCTGAGACGTGGTAATTTCTTCACATCTAAGAGCAAGGGATGATTTTCTGTAAGATGCTCCAGTCAAATACTGGATGCTGTTCAGGAGAAACCAGATGCAGCTCCCTGCTTCACACAAGAGGGCTGCGCTGCAAAGGGGGTCATGACAGATGACCTGTGGTTTTCTTCCAGAGTTACTTGGAAGAGGATGTTTAAATACCTTATGTTGTATCTCATTCCTTTCAATTCCACAACTGCTGGCATATCCTCTTTACACTCTTAATTATAGATCTGCATTCATAGTCTTTTGTCCATTCTAGGTATTGTGCAAGTACTTGTTTTCATCATGTTTGCTATACCAGCATCTTCATTTATCCCTCACAGCTGTCTGTCATTTCAAAGCACAGCCCGTGGCTCCCCATGCATTTTCCATACCTGTGGTTAAGATCTCGATAGGATAGTTCCTGTTTTATTCCTAGAACTGCAGGAGCCTATTAAAGAAGGAAACTTATGCTGTGCTCTCTTTAAGGAAAACTTTATTCTTCTCTGTGATAGTAAATTTCTTTTCCCTCAGTTGTGAAGATCATATCCTTTTCAACAGCACAGACTCTTCTTCTTATAAGTTGAGACAACCTGATATCAGGTACCCCAAATTCACCTCCTGAGAGGTTTCTGCTGGCTCTACCTAATGCTAAATACACCTTGATTTAATGCTGCAGGAGGAGCTCAGATGCTACCAGAGGAAGAAGCAGTGGGCTCGGGAACTTGGGGAGGAAGCCAAGGTGAAGGAGAGAGGCTGAAGGTTGTTTTTGCTGCTATTATTTAAGTTAACAGCAAAGGTAAGGCCAAGAGCATGGGTAAGGCTTGACCCTGCCCTTGCACTCCGTGAGGGAGCCGGCTGAACACGCTGCTGCTCACACACAGGTCTTGTGCAAGGAGACATCTGGAAGCAGGACCCATCTGGATCAGACCTTTCTCCTGGGAACAGTGCTTGTGTGACTTCCTGGACATCATGAAGTTGCCGGAAATGCAAAGGCACTCCAAAAATGGGCAAAAGTGATGAAAAGTCTGTGGGGAAAGACCCAAAGCAGGAGTAAAAAGGGGGCTTGCCTGCTTGCAAGAACTTGGGAGGAGGAGGGAGGGTATTAAGAGTCTCCTGGTAGTTTCACTGAGAGGAAGGGGATGAAATCAGGCAAGAAAAATTGCATCTGAACATCAGGAAATGCTTTCTGTCTCTTAGATGTATTAGCTTGGGGAATTGCCTCCTTAGGCACGGGGTGAGGACATGGTTGCTCAAGACATACCCGGCAAGACTCCGAGCTTGAAGGGAAATGTCCTTAGAGCTGTGCCAAACTGGGACAGTCCCAGCACTGCTGTTACACCCCCACTGTGTTGATGCCATTCAGAGGGTGCTGCTGGGTGCCCTCTGTAGCCCTGGGAACTCAGGATGTCCAGTTTCACAAGCTGGGAGGAGGGATGTGCATCCTCCTGGTGGTGTCCAGCCCCAAGCTCCTGTGTCCTCCTCCCATGGCTGGACCCCTGGATGGCTCTCACCTCACCCGGTCGAGTGCCAGTGCTGAGGGAGATGGGCAGGAGGACAAGGGCTCCCCAGGGGTCCTGGACATCCTAGACTGATGTCCACACCCGTGCCCCTGCATTGTGATGGATGGAAGTCACAGCTGGCTGTTGCACCTCCATGGCTGTCAGCCCACCTCCAGCAGTGGTCTCCAAGCTCTGGTTTGACCACCAGCCCACTTAGGTTTTCCCAGTAGTTTAATCCCATAGGATGTCGGCTTTCTGAGTTTTTTTCACCTTCCCTTGCTCGCTGTCCCAGCCTCTTGGGCCTGCTTTTTCGAGGGGTGACCACGTCTCCAGGTTACCGAACTGGTGGGCTCCTACAGAAGCTTGGAATGCAGCAGTCAGCAGCACCATTCCTCCCGCAGATATATCTGTTCCTAAGACCTATTGCCAGCCTGTCCCTTATCTACCTTTCACTCCTTTCCAGCCGCTCCTCTCTTCCCGGCTTCTCCCGGAGTTGTGCTGTTGCCATGGTTACCCGTTTATCTTTAAAAGATACATTTCCCCCCACCCCACCCCAGTGCAAAGTGAAATTCCCGAGCTTCATCCTCCATGGAGAACTGCCTCCCTCTAAAGTGGCACTAATTGAGCATGAAATGCTATGCAACTAAATTACACCATAATTTATTCGGCGTTAAATGATTTTAAGCAGTGGCTCAGGAGTGCTGGGAACAAGAATCACTCCCTTCTTCCCACTCTCCTCGCTGTGCTGCCTGCGCCGCAGCCGGGAGCAAGCCGGAACCCGAGGATTGCATCCGAAGAAGAAGGACCAGCCTTCAACAGAGCAGCCGCCACCTCCCTGTCTGATTTTTTCGGGAGAGCTGACAGCTTGTTGGGCACTCATCAAAGAACCGCTAATCACATCCCGGTCGCTCCTGAGAGTCCTAATTTCCAACAGGGAGCCTGTCTGTAAACTGCAGTGTACGGGATGTCACCAGCATCGTGCAGGATCTGGGTGGTTTTAGCCTGTCAGGCTCAGATGAGGAGCCGAGGGCTTTTCCTCTTTGAAGAGAGAAAACTTCCGTGCAGAGAGTTTGGCCAGGTTGAAACTAGCTGCCACATTATTTCACGTTGGCTCTTTCTTCGTTCCCAGACCACAGATCCTTTTCTCCCGCCTGACAATTGCCCTCCAGCGCCGTAGAACATCAGGTCTCTCACACTGGTGTTTCTCCGCAGCAAGGAGATGCATGTTGCTCCTACAGAAATAGGAAATCATTTGCTTCCCCTTCTAAACACCAGCAAAATACCATTCTGAGGAAAAATGCAGAAGTTTCATACTGGAAATGGAAAACCGAGATGTTCCAACACTCTTCAGAAATATTTTTCACTGTCTTTTCAGACTGGAGGCATTTGACAAAATTGATAAAAATATCAGAACTACCCCCATCAGCACAAGGTGTATTTTTAGACATAAAAGAGGAAAAGTTTCATTCAGTGAGGAATAATGTCCCTACTTCCACGCAGAATGGAGACAATTTCAGCATTGTGTAAGAAACTCCAGGAGAAATGCATTCTCCTAAATAAGGAAGGATGGGAAAAGTACCAGCAGAATCAGAGGTACAGAAATATAGAGCAGCTTCCAGCTTTTTTTTTTTAATTTTTTTTTTTCTTTTTCTTTTTCTTTTTCTTTTTCTTTTTCTTTTTCTTTTTCTTTTTCTTTTTCTTTTTCTTTTTCTTTTCATTCTTTTTTATTAAATATATGGGGACTAGGGTTAATTGGGACTCCTCCAAGTCAAAGAGTAACTGGGGACAAGGAGCAGCTAGCCCTGTGGAAAAGGAAGCAGGGCTGCATGAACAAGCAGATTAGGACTCTTCAGTCTCTGTAAGGGCTGGGTGGTGATTAAGGATGGGTAGATTAGGAGTTCAGCAAGTCTAAAATAGCATGGAAAAGATGACTGGGGATGGATGCTTTCCTGCCTTTTCTGAGACAGCCGTACATCAAACTAGAAGAAAGCAGGTTCAAGAGAAGCAAAGGGATTTTTCTCTCATATATGGAGGTTAACCTGTGTAACTTCTAGCCACAGGACATTGTGGGTGGTAAAAGTGTTAAA